>CM031235.1:635216595-635368139 GCA_018340775.1 Taxus wallichiana var. yunnanensis
GGTAGGGAAAAGGCTGTTTTTCTTGGTTTTGATCAAAGGAACCGTGCTGGTTACCTATAACCGATGGCGGTCAGCGATAACCGAATCCGGTTGGTTACAGGATCTTACGGGCTGGTTGTGGTGTTTGTAATGGCTGGTTTTGGATAGTATTGAGAAATGGGATGGTTAGAAGCTAAGGAATGATAGTTAGAGGCAATGAGTACGTTAGATAATGGGTTCGAGAGCGGATTTGGGAAGATTACAATTCCAAAAGCACAAGAAATGTTATAATGGAGGACATGCGAGATATAACTTCTTGTTTTTTTTTTTGAAGGTGCAAGTTGATCTCCTTTCTTTGCCACTCTTGGTTTCTTTACTCGTCTCTGCTTGGTCAAGTGAAGTTACGGACTCTGTGATCGCTTTGGACTCTCCTTTGATTAAAAATCCTTGGCTGATCTCAAAAATGAAATTCCGATCCGTTGTTTTGGTTTGGGAAGCCCATTTACGAGGCGATGGCGGTTGCGTAACCGCGGCGGTCGAGTAGGAACCGGCATCGGTTAGGAAAAAGTAGGCTATTTTTAGTAAAATAGCCCACCTTCCTACTTTTCTCCCAGAGAGATCGATTGCGGGCTTGGTCAGTGGCTAGAAGGTCGGCTTTGGAGTGCGAGTAAGGAGGCATTAGTTATGGATGTGAGTCTAGACCAAGTCATGGGTCCTAATTAGGTTAGTTTAGGGTTAGGGCTAGGTCATGGTGAGGTGGCCAAGTGAGGTGGTAGGTAAGGTGATGTGGATTTATCAATTACAAGGTAATTAATAAATAATTGTGTAAAGTTTAGGTAATGAGGTTAGGTTGCGAAATGGGATGCGGGTCACGAGGGTCGTGAGACACGAATTTGGTGTCTACATTAGCCCCTTATTGTCGTGTAGCTTGTTACGTAAAGGCTGCGCGGACAATAATATGAAGTGGTTTCTCATGTTAAAGATATAGGTAATCCCCTCAAATCTATCACAGTTGAGTGAGCGGGAAATCGGGGATAGGGTTGATAAAGGGTATATGTGGTAGAGAGGATGGTAAGGTGATGGTGTAGGTCGAGGAAGCGAGACGCATGTTGAAATGCAATAAAATACGACTAGGGTACATGATTTGGCAAGAGCAAACCAGCAATGTATAGGCAAAGGTCGATAGTTTATCCAAACAAGGGTGATATAATCCTGGTATCGAGGCATAGGAAGTAGCTCGGGGTATATAACGGGTAAGGTGCGAGGCGTTTAGGCATGTTGGCGATGCGAATGGTTGGTTTGGTTGAGATAAGCGTCACGGTCTAGGTCTAGGCAAAGTTGGTCGACGCAGATCAAGTCGAGGACCCTAATCATGCTAAAACACGAACAAGTGAGCTCGATTGAACACAAGGTGCAGGATGGATGGATAAAATAAAAGCGTTGGTCGGGCGAATAGGTAGGGCGAGGCCTTGGGTCGGGCGAAATAGGTAGGCGAGGCCTTAGGTCGGGCAGTGGGTAGGCGAGGCCTTGGGTCGGGCCAAATAGGTAGGGCGAGGCCTTGGGTCGGGCCAAATAGGTAGGGCGAGGCCTTGGGTCGGGCGAATAGGTAGGTTGAGGCCTTGGGTCGGGCCAAATAGGTAGGGCGAGGCCTTGGGTCGGGCCAAATAGGTAGGTTGAGGCCTTGGGTCGGGCCAAATGGTAGGGCGAGGCCTTGGGTCGGGCCAAATAGGTAGGGCGAGGCCTTGGGTCGGGCCAAATAGGTAGGGCGAGGCCTTGGGTCGGGCCAAATAGGTAGGGGCGAGGCGAGGCCTTGGGTCGGGCCAAATAGTAGGTTGGTCGGGCCAAATAGAGGCGAGGCCTTGGGTCGGGCCAAATAGGTAGGGCGAGGCCTTGGGTCGGGCCAGGTAGGCGAGGCCTTGGGTCGGGCCAAATAGTAGGGCGAGGCCTTGGGTCGGGCCAATAGGTAGGGCGAGGCCTTGGGTCGGGCCAAATAGGTAGGTTGAGGCCCTTGGGTCGGGCCTAGGTAGGCGAGGCCTTCGGGCCAAATAGGTAGGGGCGAGGCCTTGGGTCGGGCCAAATAGGTAGGTTGAGGCCTTGGGTCGGGCCAAATGGTAGGGCGAGGCCTTGGGTCGGGCCTGGTAGGGCGAGGCCTTGGGTCGGGCGAATAGGTAGGGCGAGGCCTTGGGTCGGGCCAAATAGGTAGGTTGAGGCCTTGGGTCGGGCCAAATAAGTAGGGGCGAGGCCTTGGGTCGGGCCAATAGTAGGGGCGAGGCCTTGGGTCGGGCCAAATAGGTGAGGTTGAGGCCTTGGGTCGGGCCAAATAGGTAGGTTGAGGCCTTGGGTCGGGCGATTGGTAGGCGAGGCCTTGGGTTGGGCCGGACCGGGAACAAATGTTGTGCAGCAGGTGGAGCGAGGCGATATTGGTGAAAAAGAGGCGAGTAAGTAAGCGGCGAAAAGAATGGGGTAAAGAGGTATCAAACAAGCGTCGATTCATCATGGCCGATATCGGTTAAGGGACCGATACCGGTTTCTTTAGGCAAAAGAAAACGACATCGGTTTAAGGCGAAAAACCTATAAAAAAGAAATATCGGCTTTCATTGTCACTTTTGTTTTTGTAATCCAAATTTTGACTTATCGGCGTGGAGAGTTGATTTGGAGGGTATTGAGTGAGGTGGAGCTATTTGATTGGCGGAGAGAGTTGATAGTGGGCCCGAATAGTTGAGGAGCGGCGGTGATTGGCGGGGACCCGCGAATCGGGATTGGAGCCATGGCACGAGCGGGGAGGAGGCTGGAGGAAGCTGGACCAGGCTGGACCGCCACCACCCATCCCACCACGGCACGTGTTGTCGTCGTGCCGTAGGTTCTAAACTCTTTATTTTGGTGGTTTGGTTGAGTTATGTTGTTTTTGGGATTTGGGTAGGAATTGGTAGTTTGTAGGAAATAATGGGTAAATGGAGGTAATTTGAGAAAGGGGAGGGTAGATAGGTTAGATATCTAAGGCGGCTAGGTGTGTAAAATTTTAGGGTTTTGGATGGGTAGATGGGTAGAAATAGGTAAAAAATGAGTTTTGGGGGCGCGCGCGGTTCGGCTCGGGCGATGCGAGGGACCGATGTCGGTCACTAGGCAGCCGGCATCGGTCGCAAAAGCAGTGAGAGTTTAATAGGGGACCGGCATCGGTCTCGTATCGGCCGTATCGGTGGGGAGGAGGGTTGAGAGTGGTTTTAGGGTGTATGGTGTTGGGGTGTTGGGTTGGGTTGGGGAGTGGTTTTTAGGGTGTATGGTGTTGGGGTGAAGGTGGATAGGGTGACTTGGTGGGGTGGGTTGTGTTGGGTTGGGTAGGTAGAGAGTCGGGGTATGGGTGGGGTTTAGGGTGTTGGGTTGATAGGTTGGAAGGTGGATAGGGTGACTTGGTGGGGTGGGTTGTGTTGGGTTGGGTAGGTGAGAGTCGGGGTATGGGTGGGGTTTAGGGTGTTGGGTTGATAGGTTGGAAGGTGGATAGGGTGACTTGGTGGGGTGGGTTGTGTTGGGTTGGGTAGGTAGGTTGGGGTATGGGTGGGGTTTAGGGTGGAAGGTGGATAGGTGACTTGGTGGGGTGGGTTGGTGTTGGTTGGGTTGGGTTGGGTTGGGTTGGGTAGGTAGAGAGTCGGGGTATGGGTTGGGTTTAGGATGGGGTTTAGGGTTTTTAGGTTGTAGGGTGACTTGGTGGGGTGGGTTGTGTTGGGTGGGGAGTTGGGTTGGGTAGGTAGAGAGTCGGGGTATGGGTTGGGTTTAGGATGGGGTTTAGTGTTTTTAGGTTGGGTTTCGGGTGGGTAAGGTAGGTGTTGGGGTGGGGTTGGGTTGGGTTGGGTAGAGAGTCGGGGTATGGGTTGGGTTTAGAATGGGGTTTAGTGTTTTTAGGTTGGGTTTGGGTGGGTAAGGTAGGGTGTTGGGGTGGGGTTGAGTTGGGTAGGTAGAGAGTCGGGGTATGGGTTGGGTTTAGGATGGGGTTTAGGTTTTTAGGTTGGGTTTCGGGTGGGTAAGGTAGCGTGTTGGGGTGGGGTTAGATTTTGGGTGTTCTGAAAAAAAAAAAAGGGGGTAGATGGGAAAGTAGATGTTATTAGAGCAGTGGGTCTAAGAATGTGGGTTGATTTTGCGAGCACGTCGGCGATTGACGATGCGTGATAGGATGCCTCCACTATTGAGTCGGATGAGGCCACACATATCTGCGGCGCATTGGGCCATCATGCGCGAGGTGGGGCTTGGCGGGGTCGAGTGCAGCGATCGGCGAGATCACGGCTGATGGTCGCCCTCATCGAGAGATGGGATCCGGCGGCAATGTGTTCCATCTGCCCGGCCAGGAGATGGCCGTCACATTAGAGGATGTGTATCGCATCCTGCGGCTCTGCGATCGAGGAGAGGCCGTTTTCGAGTGGATTGAAGCTGCCATGGATAGCATCTGCGAGTTTTGGGGATGCGGCCGCGCTTCTTACATATCATAAGCGCGAGCATTGGATATGGGGACATGTACCGCGCACAGAGACATGAGACACGGCTTGCCGTGTTGATGATGATAGGGTCACTGCTTCGCCCTCCCGGATTGAGAGGAGGTCGCTTCCCACGGGCATTGATGGGGTGCTCTTTGGAGATGGTGGAGGAGCACACATTTTGCATGGGCACCCAGTATATACAGTGCGATTATCTGAGGAGTTATGGGGCTATCGCCGGAGGAGGCGATTTGGTATTTGTTCGACCTTTTTGTTGCCTTTGTTGGGCATACGAGCACATCGTATGCATCGAGCGATAGGGCTACCCGGCCAGCCGGGCCACGAGATCGTATACCGATATGGCTTTGAGAGGTGGTTGGGGTTGTGGGCGACCACGGCGGTTGTTGCGAGTCGGGATGTGACCTCTTATAGACATATCTTTAGGGCCTTACCGCATGATAGACATTATATGGAGACCCTACGAGAGGTCACCGGCTGGCGAAGAGCCCGCATCAGTGCTGCGCTGATCCAGTATACATTACGGATAGCGGGGCGGAGGCCGGGAGAAATCTGGCGGATACCCTTAGAGAGAAGTGCAGCGAGGCGAGATGGGGCTGCCACGGGGCGAGCCACCTCCCTTCCCTCGATCACGGGAGGGATGATGTAGAGCCCCCACTGCCCGGCACCACGGCCTTGGATCAGGCCCAGGTAGCGGAGAGACCCGGCGGTGAGGTGTGGATGATGCGGGTGCAGCGCGGCATCTGAGTGCAGTGGTTGGGGACGAGAGAGCGCGAGAGTAGCACGCCCCGCACCAGACCGAGACTTAGCGGTGCTGTGGCTGCGAAGAGATCAGCTCGGGGCGAGTGCGGCTATTACGAGGGCGATTAGGCTGCTGCCACGAGCACGAATAGGGGTTTCTGACGAGGCGGCTAGCTTGAGCTCGAGTACGAGCACGGCGGCACCACCACCACAGCCACGGCCACGAGTGCGAGTGCACGAGTACGAGCGGCCGTACCAGCGTGCTGCACGCCACGAGCCCCGAGATACCACCACGGCCACGAGTGCGAGTACGAGCACGGCGGCACCTCCACCGCGCCCACGGCCACGAGTGCGAGTACGAGCTCGAGGGATAGTGGTGTTAGGTGCCGAGGACCAGCCCGATTCCTTGATGGCGCGAGATCGCTATATGGAGGTTAGAGCGAGAGGCCGTTATTATCGAGATATTCTTGATAATCTGGAGTCGAGTATCGAGCATATGCGGCGCATAGGCGAGAGACCTCGCACGGCCCGAGAGATCTCGGGGAGGCGCAGCCACGGGCGTGGCGTGTACATGTGAGCGAGGCGAGGCGAGAGCGCCACGAGGGACCAGCGGGGAGAGAGGTGCGGGCGGTGGGGAGGCGATAGATCCCAGGCGTGGTTTTGTATAGGGACACGGGCACGATCTGCGAGCAGGTTGTATTGATAGAGGCTGCGTGCCTACATTTATTCATTGTTTTGATTTATTTATTTATTATATACTGGCTGCGAGCGAAATGCAGGTTGTACATTTGATCTGACGGCTGCGAGCAGTATATTTTGATATGAGAGACCGGCTGCGAGCGAGTCGAGATTTGTGGTAGGTATTGCGGCTGCGTGCCGTCTTTGGTATGTTATGAGATCACGAGAGGCCCGATGTAGGGCACATTGTATTTTGAAAATTTGTATATATATAGAGACGATGTTTTGATCCACATCTTTGTGTTTAAAATGTGTTGAAATATGTGGTTAATGGTTTGGTAATATATAGAATGTGTGATGAGTTTAATTGACATGTTGATAGATAGATGATCTTGATGTTTTTGTGCGTATATATGAATGACGAGGTTATGTGATAAATTGGTGGTTTTGTGACAGTGTGATATATGGCGATGAGTTGGATCCAAATGATGTATAGATTGATAGTTTTTGATATTTGTAGTTGATGGTTGTGTATTGGTATAAATGATGTTTAATGAAATTATAATGCTATGTGTGGTGGATGAACAAATGTGGTAAATTTTGTTGTTTATGCGAGCGAAGAGGCGGCGACAAAAATTTAGAGGAGAAATGAAGAAAAGAAACTGTTTCAAAAAGGAAGGTGTGTAACCGATATCGGTTAGGAACCGATATCGGTAGTCATAGACCGATATCGGTTAAATAACCGATCTGGTTATTTAGGTATGAGCTTTTCTAAAAATAGAAAAGCTAGGGTGGCACTTAAGTTTTAATTTTAGAGCCATGCGAGGTTAAATACTGCGAGCGCGCTTTTTTGGCAGAGAGAGGAGGATTTGCATGAGAGATTTGGGTGAGAAGAAGGAAAGAGACAAGGAAAGTGGTGTGATCCGAGGTTCGAGAAGCGAGAAAGACAAAGTTGAAAAGGGTGGTGATCATGGCGAGCGAGGAGAAGCATCCGGCGAGCGAGGAGGGGAGGAGCGAGACAAGGGCCACCTCAAGTGCTGCTGACTCAAGAGGTATTGTTTTTGTTTGTGATTTGATTCTTGTATGTTTCGTGAGTAAGATGGGGAGAGTAGGTGGGTAGATATGAGAGAGAAAACATGATAACAAGGGTTGCGGGTGAGCTAAGTGGTACGGGGTAGGCAATCGGGGTTCGGGTATGTTTATATGTATAAAAGCGAAAAGCGAGCAAATTATTGTCGTAGGTGGTTGTTTTTAAGGAAGGTGTATAAAATTGGCAGTGATGGCCGGTGGCGGTTAGGGAGAACCGGTATCGGTTAAGCAACGATATCGATTACGTATAACGATGTACGATTCTTGGAGAAATTTCGAGAATGTTTGAAAAAGACCCTAACGGGTTGAATGGTTGTTTGTTGTTTTGGTGTATGCGGCGAGAGAGAGTTGAGGATGAATGATAGTGTGCAGTATTTGTTGTCGCGAATCCGGCGGATGTAACACCAGCGGAATGGACATTGATAAATCGTTTGGGGTTAAGTGGAATCCGTTATTATTCACGAATCGCACGTAACCATGGTATATTCTGAGCGATTGAGAGATGGAATCACGAGACAAATACCTTCTATCTGCCCAGCGGTGAGATAGCGGTAACATTGGAAGATGTGTTTGGATTTTGAGACTCCTATTACGGGAGAGCCGGTATATCGAGCACACTACCTAGCGCGGCACGGGGAGCGATAACGCGATATTTGGTCCATCGCACGAGATTTGACACACGAGCGAGTTTATCGTTTACATATGGGGTAATGTATACGCACACCACGAGGAGACAAGGTTAGCGGTGATGATTAATAATAGCGGTAGGGTATTATGCATTCAGGCGGAAGGGGAAAATTTCCAAAGGCATTGATGTGTGTTATACGGGAGATGATAGAAAGAGGCATTACGTTTGCATGGGCACTGCATATTTGGCGGAGCTATCTGAGGGGTTTATGGGCTTGTAGGCGAAGTCACGGGACAACGTTGGATTGCTCATACTTATTACCTTTGTTGGGCCTATGAGCACATTGTTTGTGTGCGACCAATAGGCCCGATCTATCTGACGAGAGAGAGGCAGATACGAGGGTTGGGATTGACGATGGTCGAGACGAGACAAGAGGCAAGATCTCGGGCCGTGCTTGGGCGACATTAGTATTACGGGCGGTATGGGAGAGAGTGACGATTGCGGATATCATTTGGAGGCCTACGGGAACTATATAGTAACCGAAATCATAGGCGAGGAGTTGAGAGGTGTAGAGCGATTGAGGTGGATCGCGGGGCACGAGGCCGGTGAATATGAGAGGATTCCTATAGATCGCGTGCGGCGACAATTTGGATTTGTGCGGGGACATACCACGAGCTTATAGACCATATATGAGGATCGATCTGGCGGCATTCTCACCACCCGGCCAACACCTCGAGAAGGGCACGAGGAGATAGCGGCCGATCGCGAGGTAATGGATGTAGGAATGAGCGAGAGGCCTATAGATTATGGTGGGTAGCGAAGCTGCGAGGTGTACGTGGCGCCACGACACGGTGGTGATTACAGCGAGAGAGATCGTCTGCGGCGTTTGGTTCAGCAGCTCAAAGCGCGAGTGAATGAGACAAGAGGATTGTTAGTGGTTGCGGAGTCACGGGCGGCGAGACTAGAGGCTGGAGTTCTCCATGCGAGAGGCGTATTCATATGTTACGAGGAGAGATTGGCGGATCGGTGGCGGTACCAATAGCGCGGTACCTTTGAGGACGAGAGAGGCCGGCGAGAGGGTCGGCGATCACGATCATCACCTAGTTCGGGATGAGTTGTGATATGTATATGTTAGCGAGTATAAGAATAAGGATGCCGACACTGCGTGTCGATGATAGAGAAGATGTATTTGTTTAACATCTAAATAAAAGCTGAATATGTATGTTGATTTGAGTTATGATAATAATAAGATTGTCGGTGTTTTGATTTTCGGTGTTTGGAAAAAAGGATAAAGAGAAATGTGATTAAAATAAAAATACACAAAAATATTTATATTCACCACACAAGATAGGTTATGGTAGGGGATGGTCGAGCTAACCTTGGGAGACCCCATGTCTCAGAAGTCTTTGCCTACATAGCCCATTGCACAAAGCAAGGAAGGGCCTCGGGCCGATGTAGTTCTCCCTTAGGATCAGGGAGGGGTGAATTTAGGCAATTTGGTATGGTTTAGGCAATTTGTCGTTTGGTAAAAAAATTTGATGTTGGTAGGGTAATGTTGTTGGTGTAGGTAGGATAATATTGTTGGTGTAGGTATAGGTATAGGTAAAGCAAAGGTTAGCATACCCAAGTAGTAGGGAATAGTGTCTGATTAAGATCAACACACAATTCTAGATGCGAGGCAAAGCGGAAAGAGTGCTCCGTAGGTGAAAAGAGCTAAACAAACCACACACGTAGAAGCGAGCACGAAGCCTAAGTGCCGTGTATAGGCGAGAAGTCCATAGTTGAAAAGAGTTGTATGATCACAATATATCGGGTGTACGTTCGTCCCTTGAGTTGAAACAAATGGTGAGGTGATGTGGATGATATAGGTGAGGTAGTCTGAAAGAACTTGTTACAACGAAAGAGAACCTACCCTAAATAGACAAGTCCATGACCCAAAAGTTCTTTTGAATGAGGCTTTTATTTTATTAAATGTAGGCGATCGATGCGGGAAGTCTATAAGGGATATTGATTGTATTATTCTTGAGGTCTTCACGAAGGCTGATCAATGCGAAAGCTTCGGATAAAGGCTGGCCCATGTATAAACTGTCCTTGAGGCGATCTATTTATAATAGCGAGAGATGATTTTAGTGCATAGCTGTCCTTGAGGGCGATCTATTTATAATAGCAGCAATAGTTTGGCATATAAATTTGTCCTTCGAGGAGCGATCTATATTTAATTTTAGATAACTAGATGTTCTTTTGGCGTGAAGCATCTAGTTTAGTAGGAAGTTTGACTCAAGAAAATCCCATAAGAATACGGCTTATTTTAATACTTTGAAGTCATGGACTAGACTAAGAAGGGAAGGCATCGTAAGGGGAGGTGAGGGTGAGCTTGATTTTATTCGGAGATATAGAAAACAAAGTGTATGTAGCGGTAAATGAGCTCAAGGGGACGAGCGGTAGGTAGATAAGGAGTGATATAACACTAGATTCAACGATAGAATGGTCGAAGATGCGAGGCATTAAGGGGTTGAGCTCGGGTTTACCATTAAGCGAAGCTAAGCGATAAGTGCACGATCCATAGGTGTGAGTGATTATATAAGGCCCAATCGATTGGGAGCAAATTTTCCACGTTTGCTCTTTTCTAGTTTGGTTACATGTTGATTCTCTTTGAGGACAAGATCACCAACCTTAAATGTACGCTCATGAAGTCGCTTATCATAAGCACGCTTGATGCGTTTTGATAGATTTGGAGGTGATCGAGAGAGAGGCATAAGGCGTCGTTCGTCAAGAAGCTCTAATTGGGCTAACCGCTCTTGGCGGAAATCATCGTTGGTGAGAATATCTTGAAGAGATATTCTAAGGGAGGTATTTGTATTTCGAGAGGCAAAACAGCCTCGGTACCATATACCATGAAAAAGGTGTGGCATTAGTGGAGTGCGAATGCTTTGAATACGATAAGCCCAAAGGGCAAAGGGAATGTGATCGTGCCATTTCTTCCCGATTCATTGGCGACTTTCATGAGGATTTTGGTTAGAGTTTTATTAGAAGATTCGGCGACCATTGGCTGCGGATAGTAAGGCGATGAGAAGCTAAGTTTGATACCAAAGTTGTCCAAAGAGTCTTGTAACAACTTATTTTTGAAAAGATTTACCATTATCTGTTATTAGGCGATGAGGAATACCAAAGCGGCGAGATAATGTGATGGTTAATGAATTCGACAATTTTTTCTTTTTGATTGAAATGAGTGGAGCGGCCTCCACCCATTTTGTGTAATATTCGGTCATTGTGATTATCCAACGGTGACGTTGTGAAGAGGTCGGGTGAATCTCACCAATAAGGTCTAAACCCCATTGTGAGAAAGGCCAAAGATCTCGTGCGACCTGTAGCGGGTGGCTAGGAGTATGTTGAAGATTGGCATGTTGTTGACACATGACACGCGCTTAACATATTAATAGCGATCGTTATTGAGTAGGCCAATAATAACCTAGGCGAAGGATTCGTTTAGCCACGGCAAGGCCACTAAAATGTCCACCACAAATCCCATCGTGTACTTGTTGGATGGTATAGGTGACTTCTGCGCCGGTTAGACAATGAAGGAGGATGCCATCAAAGCCACGTTTATAGAGGAGTCCTCCCATGACAACATAACGCGAAACACTTTTAAGAAAAGCACGTTTTCCGTTACTAGTAAGGTCAGGTGGGAGGACCGAGATCGTAAGGTAGTCGTGAAATTGGTGGTACCGGGTATCCTGCGAATTAGTAGACACGGTATTTATCATGCAAACTACCGGGGTTGAATAGGATGGTGCAAAAGTTCTTTGGACCACAACGAATAATTGAGTCGGTTGGCGCGGCGGGAATTTGCGAGGCTAAGCAAGCCATAGTATCCATAAATTTGTTAGTGGAGCGGGGAATGGTTTGTATAGAATAGTGGGTAAATAAAGCTAGAAGTGAATCCACATGGTGTTTGTATTCTGAAGTTCCTCGTTTTACATTGGTAGATGCCCGTAACTTGATTGACTACGATTGAGAGTCGCCAAAAATGTTGATAGATTTGATACCTAAGTGTAACTTGACTTGGAGACCTAGAACAAGGGCCTCGTATTCCATTTGTATTATTAGTGCGAGGAAATCAAGTCGGAATGAAAGAGGCATAGGTTCGGCGTCAGAGGATGAGAACAATGCGGCTCCTCCGCGCGGCGCACTTAGATCCATCGAAGAAGAGGTCATTTGATCGACACTTCTCAGGCGAAAGAGTGGCGATGAGTTCGTCGGGAAGGTAAAATTGGTAAATTGTTCCCGGGTAGAGGGCCTCCATGAAGTTGATCTGCAAGAGTTTGTCCTTTGATTGATTTACATTGTATAAACTCAAGGTCGAGGTCGGCGAGGCATGAGCCATCGAGCGTGCGTTGGTTTAGGTGTGGTTTGGCGTACATATAATGAATGGGAGTGCATGTTGGTGATGGCGAAAGTTTTGTGATTCGGAGGTAATGTCGGAGTTTGGTGGCGGCGAATGATAGGGCCGAGGCACAATTTTTCTACATGTGTATACCTAGTCTCGTAATCCACGAGTCGACTTATATAGTAAGCGGCTTTGCTCTCGGCGTGCAGGGTCTCGATGGCGAGCATAGCTCTATAGCATGGTCGGTGGCGGAAAGATAAAGGTAGAAAGGGCGGTCGTCACAGGGTGGGATAAGCACGGTGGGCTGCAGAGATATGTTTTGAGAGCTTGAAGGCTTGGTGACACTCCTCACTCCATTGAAAGGCAACGTCCTTTTTAGAAGGTGATGAAAAGGGTGACATCGATCAGAGAGTTGGGAAATGAAACGCGGATGGATGGATTGAAGTTTACCTGCACTGCAAACTACGCGATTGTTTAAGGTTTTGGGTGGGGGCATTTCTAGGATAGCTTTTACTTTAGATGGATCGACCTCGATGCCACGTAAAGAGACGATAAAGCCCGAGAAGTTTCCCGAAAGGACACGAAGACACATTTCTTTGGTTGAAGGCGAGACGAGAATATTGTAGCAGGCGATCAAAAATAATGGTTAAAACATCGAGATGTTCAACTGCGATGTTTAGACTTGCCAAAGATCATCGGCGTAATCTTCGAGGATAGTGTGCATAATGTCATGGAAAATGTAGGTCATAGCCGGCCCGATAGGTCGCACCAGGCATTCTTAAGGCCAAAGCGGCATTACAGTAGCAAAAGTTCCCGAGGAGTTATGAAGCGGTTTTGTGTTGATCGGCGAGGCAGCCAAAATTTGGTTGTAACACGAAAAGCCATCCATGAGAAAAGCATTTCATGACCAGCGATGAGATCAACAAGTTGATCAATACTTGGGAGAAGTCATCCTTAGGGCAAGCGAGGTTAAGATCCGGAAATCCGTGCATATCAAAGTCCCCGTCGCTTTAAGTGGCGAGTGCGATGTTAGAAATCCATTGAGGATAGTCAATAGGCGAGAATGAAGGAAGCGAGAAAGGAGTCGTTGGAGCTCCTCTTTGACGAAGCAATGCGTGGATGCATTTTCTCAATTTACCTTGGCTGGTTTGGAATCGGGGTTTAGAGTGATGTTATGGGCCAGCGATGGTAGGATCAATTCTGGCATGTCGGCGTAAGACCATGCAGCTTGGTTGCGAAGCACGGAGAAAGGTGGTAAAGGCGGCTTGTTACGATGTGTCAGTGATTGTCCGATCTTCACTATGTGAGGATCTTCCTCCGTGTGGATGTTGATTTCTATAGTAGATTCGTTCGGCATGGTTTGAGTTTGAGATGGTAAGGCACGTTGAATATAAGAATCATCGCGCTGGTAAGTGAGGATGGAGTCGTCATCCACGGCATTCAACAACATTAATCAAAGGCGAATCCTCTTGATCATGTGCGGATACGAAGGGGAAGAGAAGATGGGTCCTCATTATCGCGTTGATAAGTGAGAGGACCTATGAAGATAGCATTTATGAAAAAAAAAAAAAAAAGTTAGGAGGGATAGATTCGGGGTCCATCGATTACGCAGGGAGATGATGGCAAAGTGGGTGATGATGGTTCGGTAGGGGCGTCGTCTCTTCTTCGGATACGGTGACGGGAGGTGTCTCTGCGTAGGTGTTTCGGAAAAACCAAGACCACTGCGATCATTATGTTTGCGTGTGGTGATGGGGATGAGAGTATGTCGGCCTTGTTCGTAAAGGCCAAAACCAAAAGCCTTTCCACGCCTGTAGTCAAGAAGGTGAGGCGAAAGCGACGATTTGTCAAGTATTGAAAATCGGATTGGAAGGAACCACGCCAAGAGGAGGTTCGGGGGTAATGGAGGATGCGTCAACACCCCCATATGTTAGGTTAGTGCGGCAATGGGGTGGTCGTGAGAGATTATCTCCCCACGCGCGACGGTCGTAGGTGGGGTGTGCATGTAATTGTCCGTACTCTGCGGGGTAGGGAAAGAACTAACGTTATATAGGCGATACTCCCCGGCGTAAGGCGATGAAAAACGTCTACTAAGGGGTCGGAGGTTGGGATGTTAGGCTGCGGGAAGAGAAGTGGTTTGTGCGGCGGTGGTTTCATCGATTGTAGGTGCGATTGAGGTGGACGGTTGAGGTATATTGGAAGAGGATGGTTGGGTTGAATGTATGGGTGTCTTAATTGGTATAAGCACATCGTTTGGGCGGTATAACATATTGCACGAGTTTTGAAGGGGAGGATCAGCTTTTACGGTGTAGGACTTCCCTCGTACTCAAATTTTATACATCGATGTAATGTTGAGGAGCATCCCATGGCCGGATCGAGGCGACCTAGCAATATATTATATTGGAACTCTCCTTGAGGACATAGAAGAGTTCGGGTAAAAATACGTGGTCCTACGCGAATGTTGAGGATCACGGTGCCCAATGTAGAAGTAATAGCATCATTGAATGACATGACATGATGGGGGTTGCTTTACATGCAACTAGAAGGGATGTTCATTTGTTGGAAGGCTTTTGAAGAGATGATGTTTAAGCTAGCGCCCCGTCAATCATAACCCGCGTACTCGAATGTCCCGGACGTAGCGGAAATGAAAAGAGGCGAGTCGGGGTCTTCTATACCAAAGTCGATAATTTCATCTTAGAAACTAAGCTGCGGCTTGTTGTTTTGAGGCAGAAGTGGTGGGGAGATGGATTGTTTGGTGAGAGAGGAAACGTGATTGGGTGTTAGAATGGAGGCCACGGGCGGGGTTTCATTGGGAAAAACCTCTATCCCTTGAAGGATCTCAACGAGAGCTTGTCGATGAGATTGAAAGTCGAATGAGATCATATAGTGTCATTTTACGGGCGATTGATGAAGGCTGTTTGATCATGGTTCGGTGGGCAACTCCATTAGAGGCGGGATAGGCGGGTCCGCGAATAACCACTTTAGGTGGTGGTGTGTCGGGATGGTTGAAGGAGAAAGAGATGTCGTAGGTGTGTTTTCTTTTGCTTTCCCATTGTTTTTACGTCCTCGAGTAGCGACACACTAATCATATTAATCTCGTAGACTGAGATGAAGAAGATGGTTGGGATAATTCATGGTCTTGAGGTGGGGTTGTAATAATGATCGATCTTGGTGAGGCGGGGACGGATGGTATAGTAGAGGAATTGGCGCTAGAGGTCTCTCCCTTCGTAAGTTGTCTTTCTTAATCTTTCGATCCGGAAGAGGTGGTTGGCGAAGGATGGTTTTAGAGCTTTGCATCCTTCTACATCATGTCAGGTGTGCGGTGATAGGCGCAGATTTTAGACTCATCATAATCCACAGGAGTCGGGGCTTAGACGGGTCATAAGGTCTAAGTGGGGGTAGGGAGATGGTCGCATTCTCCACCAACATAGCAAGGATTTTGGCGTAGGATCCTTTGAGTGGGTCAAAATCAGAAGAAGATGAGGGTATTGATTGTGTGGGTTGTGGTAATGTTTGGGCGTGTTTAGTTCGTATGGGTGGTGGTTTAGTCGAGGGTCTTGACACATGTTTTTCACTAAACGTGGTTTCTTGGACCACGAAGTTACGTTAATTGGTTAGATGATGAGGCTACAGATGGCATGGTAGCGGGAAACAACCACGGAGAAAGGGGAGTGACAGAAAATAAATCCTTTGATGATGGGATTGGTTTAGGGTTGATAGGTGGACCGGATACGCGGGGTAACGATGTTGTGATACCCTTTGATCTCTGTATAGGTGTAAAAGGCGTAGGTCGTTTTGCAGAAAACAAAGGAGGTATGATATATTGATGTAAGGTGGAGGGATGAGGTCCCAATATGGAAGGTGGGTGTGAAGATGAGGGTTTTGATAGAGGCCCGGATTGCGTTTGTCTCCTAGGTGGCGGGGCGGGTTTATTTTGGGATAAATCGAGTCGCTTAGGCGGGTGTGTTAGGCCCAGGCATTGGTGAGGTCCCAGCGTAGGGGAAGATCTGGTTAAGTTGATAGAAGTGGAGGGAATTTGGTAGAGGTGAGGGGGTGAAGGCGAAACAGGGGCATTTTAAGCACACGTAAGCACTTCGGGTAGATGGTGGAGACATCGGGATCGAGTCATTTGCATTTGAGTAGAAGCAGGAGTACTCAAAGCGTTCCCATAGGGCTGTCATCTTACGTGGAATGGCAGTCTCAGTGTAATTTGTAATTTTGAGTACGAGAGGAAAAGTGAGTTGTAATTCCAATCCATTGCGGGTGTGACACGGGAGGCGGATGAGGCCTTTGTATCGATAGATGCTAAGAGGTCGACGGGTTGTTGAAAAGATTTAGGTGATGAGGACTAATAGGCGAAGGGCATGTTGGAGGAGTCTGTCATGGCTAAAGAATTTAATGATGTCGGTGCGAGATTTCTCATCTAAGGATGTCAAAAGGAGTGGCGTACCCTCCTCTTGTGCGGCGAAGTGGTAGAAGGAGAGCGTCAGGGAAATGGATAGATTAGACAACATCCGCTCGCGATCTTGTAGGGATGTGGTGTAAGAAGACTCATTAATGGGAAGGAAGCACAGGCAGCTAACTCTTCTATGGGTAAAGGAATGATTTCGCTTTGGCTTGATGGTGGTAAAGGAGGTTCGGGCTCTGTGTTAGTGAAGAGGCTTGATTCAAAATTTTCTCGATAGAGGCTTTTGGTTTGGTATCGAATCTGCATGGATCTCATGAACACTCTCCTCGGCTAAGATATCTTGGTTTACGTTCTTTCTTTGGGCCAGTGATTCGGGAATGGCTTGTTGAAAATTTTCAGATTTCGGTTAGCGAGGCGTTAGGATTATCGAGTGTTATATCCCTGCATCAACCATTTCTGCACTATGTTTTTCAACATCTTGCGTTTTCATGACTATGTCCTTTTACGCGGTGAAAGTTACAAAAGTCATTTTCTTTGTACCGGGAAGGTATTGCGCGGGTGGAGTCAAACCCAGTGAGGTTTCACGGGGGCAAGGTGATAGCCCGACTTTGAGCAATTTCTCTCTAGGATGACGCCATAAGTTTCTCCCAAGGAGTGTAATTGGTGGGCTCGGCTTTGTATTTATAGGTGGTTTTGGTGGAGTATTGGACGGTGGTTGGGATTTGACCATCACCGCGTGGACAGCTCCTTTTGATTTAGA
Organism: Taxus wallichiana var. yunnanensis; assembly: GCA_018340775.1. Classification (NCBI taxonomy): domain Eukaryota; kingdom Viridiplantae; phylum Streptophyta; class Pinopsida; order Cupressales; family Taxaceae; genus Taxus; species Taxus wallichiana. Next base: position 635,233,744 of record CM031235.1, read on the forward strand.
AGAGGTTGACGCGTGAGGAGTGGTGGTATTTGGTTTATTGGTAGAATCGGGAGTTCGGAAAGTGGAGTTCTTGTTGCTTGCACCATGATTTCTCTTCCTCTAAGGCTCGAATTTCTAATTTTCGAGCCATAGTAAAACCTCGTCGAATGTACGGAAAGTTTGAATTTGGAGGGTAGGGGAGATGTGCTTAGCGCGAGCCCGCGTAAAGAGTCGATAAGTTCGGTTTGAGGCGAGGCATCGTAAGTTGGTTGATAAGGCCCCGCCATCGTCAGCGAAATCTGCGATAGATTCGTCTTGGTGTCGGATGGCATAAGTCGATGATAGATACTTTCTTGGCAATGTTAATGGAGAAATGATCCAAAAAGATTGGGCTAGTTGGTTAAAAGAGAAGATTGAGTCTTTGGGTTAAAGCACTTTACCCACTCAAGCGAGGCCACGATAAGGACATGGGAAAGGTGCGGAATATGAGGCATCATCATGGGCAATCAAATAACAAGCATGTCTAAATGATCGCAAGTGTTGTTGAGGATCCTCTTTCTTGTTAAAAGCGAGTAAACTTTGGCAACTCCCATTGAGGCGGATAAGAATGAAGGGGACGAGAAGGGTGAATGGGCTCCCAAAAAACTTGCTCGTATGTCAGGCTACGACTTCTGAAGCGGAAGCCTCCGGTTTTGCATTTTGTCCATCATTTGCTTGATGAAATCGTGGTTGGATGAGATGATGGTGCCACGAGAATAGGGGTGTCCCATATAAGGTGTTGAGGTCACTTTGGATACGTATACGGGAATGAAAAGGTAGGCGGAGCTTGAGAAGGAAAGCTCGTTTGAATAGGTGGCGAGAGTAAGTCATGAATGGAGTGGTGCGAAGAGAGATGAGATAGGGGCGGTTGGTGGTAGCGATACGTGGGGTCAAGATTAACAAAAGGAAAGCTAATCGGGGTCGTATGAACCTCTGCGCATTGTCGGATTGGGAGAGCAGGGCTAGCGATGCGGGAAGTAAGGTATTGTTATCGGGAGGAGTAGGAGCTAAATGAGCAGCTATACTAATAGGCATGCCCATAAGGAGGCTGACCATCGGGCGTACGGTCGGGGTATGAGACAAATAGTATTATGCAGTGCTGGGATTAGCATCCGAGAAATTTGGCAAAGTCCTTGTCTCCTACGAGGAATTTGGGGATCTCACTTTGGTGTCAGTAGGGTTTCTATAGAATGTGAAGGGGGTGATTCGAGGCGAAAAGCGAGCAAGCGTGTGAAACCATGGCGGCTTGCTTCCAGTGATGACAACCATAGACCGAAACACACGGGAAAGTTTCAATCTATCGAGGACAAAAACAACCTCGAATGGTGAATTTGGCAAGTTCTTTGGTTTGTCGAAGTGAGAGAGGCGATGCGATGGCCGATCGGTTTGTAACGGTGTCGGTCCGCGAGAGAAGCGCGTCGGTCCCTTAACCGATGCGGTGTCAAAAATCTAGAATAAGAAGATACAAAGGGTTGCTAATTTGATTTTTAGCAACGTTGAGTAGTTTAGCAACTTATTGATCACGAGAAGACAAAGTATGACGGAAAAGCGAGGATTTGAAAACAAGCGAGAGCACACGCAAATGCGAGAGATTAACCTTAGGGTTAATTTTAATTATTGTGGGCTTATGCCTTTAGACGTAGAATGATGTCGAGAATCCTAAACAAGAGACTTAGGGAAATGTCAAGTTGTTTTGGCTTATAAGGTTACCTCAATCGGGCGGAGGAATACCGCGGAAAAAAGGGGATGTTTGAGTGTTGTGTTAATTGTGAAGTGATTGATATGTGTTGTGCGGTGAAACTAAGGTTAATTTCTGTCAATACCGTGGATATCACCCCCACGTGTACGACATTACTTAATCTATGTTCACTAGAATTGAAAAACAACGAGCGGGAATGCAATGCATGTGTTTTAAAACCCAAATCGAAAGTGATATTCGATGAAGCAAAAGAGATGACTTTTACTAATGCAAGATGCAAAAACAAAGCAAGTTCTTTTACGAATAATAAAATACCTGTGAATATCTCTAGAAGAAGAAAACAGCAAGTATGCTCCCTATAATAAAAGCAAGCAAGAAATAAAGAAAAACCCAAAATGGGTCCCATAAGTGTGCCAAAATGTTTCACTCGGAAATGCTTCGTTCCTTATAGAAGCAGAGATAAGGTTAGGGTTAGGAGGAATACACCTGTAGAATGTCGAGATGATGTGCGCGTACCGTAGAAAAGATCGGGCATTGCGAAGAACTCCTTTTGTCTTGGAAGGACTACTGCAAATAAGAACACAAGACCACAAGATTTTGATTAGATAATAAATGAGGCGCCTTGGGCCCAGGAAGTATGAAACTTCCTTTCGAAGGTGGTCGAGTTCCCTGCTAATATGAATTAACACAAAATCTTGTAGAGTACCAATTAAATTGTTTCGTGGGCCCAGGTAGGGAAAAGGCTTTTTTCTTGGTTTTGATCAAAGGAACCGTGCGGTTACCTATAACCGATGGCGGTCACTTGATAACCGATACCGGTTGGTTCTAGGATCTTACGGGCTGGTTGTGGTGTTTGTAATGGCTGGTTTTGGATAGTATTGAGAAATGGGATGGTTAGAAGCTAAGGAATGATAGTTAGAGGCAATGAGTACGTTAGATAATGGGTTGAGAGCGGATTTGGGAAGATTACAATTCCAAAAGCACAAGAAATGTTATAATGGAGGACATGCGAGATATAACTTCTTGTTTTTTTTTTTATGAAGGTGCAAGTTGATCTCCTTTCTTTGCCAACTCTTGGTTTCTTTACTCGTCTCTGCTTGGTCAAGTGAAGTTACGGACTCTTCTGATCGCTTTGGACTCTCCTTTGATTAAAAATCCTTGGTAATCTCCAAAATGAAATTCCGATCCGTTGTTTTGGTTTGGGAAGCCCATTTACGAGGCAGATGGCGGTTGCGTAACCGACGGTCGAGTAGGAACCGGCATCGGTTAGGAAAAAGTAGGCTATTTTTAGTAAAATAGCCCACCTTCCTAACTTTTCTCCCGAGAGATCGATTGCGGGCTTGGTCAAGTGGCTAGAAGGTCGGCTTTGGGTGCGAGTAAGGAGGCATTAGTTATGGATGTGAGTCTAGACCAAGTCATGGGTCCTAATTAGGTTAGTTTAGGGTTAGGGCTAGGTCATGGTGAGGTGGCCAAGTGAGGTGGTAGGTAAGGTGATGTGGATTTATCAATTACAAGGTAATTAATAAATAATTGTGTAAAGTTATACCTCCCCAAAGCATCACAATAGACTAATCTCCATATACCTCCCAAAGAGAAAGAAACATAGATAGTCATACCAACCAAGGGGAGTTACACTCAACCATAGATCCCCATCTAGAGGGACACATAACTCACTACACTCCACACATAACAGGCATCATGAAACAAATCCAAATATCTCCCAAAGGAATGCAACTCCATATACCTCCCAATCACTAGATAATCTCCATATACCTCCCAAAGGCATAGTGTCAAACCAAGTCGGGTCACTCAACCATAGAGCCCCATCCAGAATAACAGGTCACTCAACCATAGAGTGCCATAAGAAATAATATCGGGTCTCTCAATCATAGAGGCCAATCTCCTTTCTCCTTTTAATGAGGCCGGGTCACCCTATTGCCCTGGACACATAGAGCCCCGTCACCCCCAACCCAAGTGACATAATAACTCGTGGTTCAACAACCCACTAGTTATCTATAACTCCTTGGGGTGTACCCCCATACAACGAAGCGGGTCCATAGGTTCAACCACTCCATGGTTAACCCCATGACCCTAATCCAACACATTACGACATTAGAACCAGCATAACAATCTAATCAAATGCCAAGTGGCAAATCAAAAGCCTTGGGCTAGGCTATAAAACTTTCAAATATGAAAAGAAAGGTTTTAAAAAACCGAGAAAAAACAAATGGCTAATTAGCCTTGGTTAGTGCAAAATACAAATGTTAATGCAACAATCAAATAAATGCCCAAAATATAAGAACATGTCACCAAGAAAAATGGCTGGTTCTAGCTAAAAGAAAAAAATAATGATCAATTTATGAATAAAAAACGTAATGAGAAAATAGCACATGACAATCACTATGTGGCCTCATCTGCCAAAGAAAGGGGTACTCATCGAGTTGTTGGCACTCAAGACATCAAGCCTCAGCTCGTAAAAATATACATGTAACCAGAAATGAGTATATCAAATAATGTAACTGTCATCATCTCTGCCTGAACCATTCCTCCATACTCCCACAAGGATCAACATAGTCAAAATCACATAGGATTATTCAACGAACAATCCAATAGGAAAGAATAGGGGACACAAGGTTGCATAAGTTGAGCCTAAGGTGGTGCACACCCATAATATATTGAGCAAGCTCGAAGTATACTAAACAGATAGAAGTGGATTTTCAATCTATATAAGACTCCACTTCCTCACTCGTACTCGGCTCAAGATTATGAAAACCTGGTCCACGCCTCCTCTCTCCACATACAATCTTGACAGGTCATCCCCTTAGGGTCATCGAGTGTAGGGTCCACGACATACACATAACTACGTCACTAACATAATGGTAATTCACACACAACAACCATAACGTATTACACATGGTTTATATACAGGGTAGATCACAATCTTACATTCACCGAGTTGTTAGGAAATAAGGGATAAAATATGTGGAATAATCCCTCACAGAATCGCAACAGTAGAAACTAATATGCAGAAATTATTACAGATCTCAAATAAAATTGTAGAATAAAATAACACAACACAAAGAGACAGTATTTAATGTGGTTCACCCAATTTGGGCTACGTCCACCAAGAATCACTTGCTCATATTTTATTACAAGCCACCACTCTCTCAATACAATACCCATATCCGTTTGGAGCTATGCTCAACAAACTCTACAAAATTCACACCCGAATTCAAAACACATCTACAATACATTTTCTTGTACCTCTATCATATGCATAAGACCATATAAATAGACAACTACTTAAGTAGTTTTACAAAACCGTGGGTATCAAAACCATGGGCAAAACCTGTCCCATAAACCTATGGGTCAAAAAAATCACCCATATGAGAAAAGCACGTTTCCCAATATGTCGGGTGCATTTTTCGAGGATACATGAAAAGTGTACAGTACTCTTAGTGTATAGTCTTCAACACTTTCACACATGAAAACAAGCTCCACAACCTAACAATCTACCATTTGGAGACTAGTTTTCCTCTGAGAAAGCTTCTCAACCCTTCACTAGTTTCTGTGAAGACCAACCAAAGCTGAACACAACTTTAGTTTTTCCCTTGTGACCACCTTGGTCATCATGTCTCTAGGATTCTGACTGGTATGAATCTTCTTCAACTTCAACTTCTCTTCCTCTAAAGTTTTCTGATGAAATGGTACCTTAATTGTATATGCTTCGTCCTGGAGTGGAAAGTAGAGTTCTTAGCTAGGTGTATAGCACTCTGACTATCACTATACAACTTACATTCCTCCTGCTTATGCCCCAACTCCTCAAGCAATTGTTGTAACCAAATCATCTCTTTGCTTGCCTCTGTGGCAGCAACATACTCAACCTCTGTGGTTGACAAAGCCACCAGCTTTTGTAGTCGTGAAATCTAGCTCACTGTTGTCCCACCTACAGTGTAAATATAACCTATCGTGCTCCTCCTGCTGTCTACATCTCCAGCCATATCTAAATCTACATAACCACGTAAAGTGGTGTTTGATCCACTATAGCACAAAATTGTCCCCATGGTCCCTCTCAAATACCGAAGGATCCACTTTACTGCTTGCCAATGCTCTTTACCTGGATCACTCATAAATCTACTCATAGCTCCCACTGCATGGGCAATATCAAGCCTAGTGCATACCATGGCATACATCAAACTGCCAACTGCTAATGAGTAAGGTACCTTGGACATCTGGTTTCTTTCTGCTTTGTCATGAGACACTGCTCCTTTGATAACTTGAAATGGCACTGAAAGGAGTCCCAACCGGTTTAGCATCTGCATGTTAAACCATCGTCTAATACCTTCTTAATGTACTCTTCCTGAGATAAAGTCAACTTCCATTCCTTCCTATCCCGAGTTATCCTCATACCAAGGATTTGTCTGGCTGCCCCCAAATCCTTCATATCAAAGGATTCACTTAGTTGTTTCTTGAGTACTTTTATTTCCTGCATGTTTTTACCTGCAACCAGCATGTCATCAACATACAAACATAGGATAATATAACTTCCATCCTCAAATTTCTTTGTATACACACAATGTTTAGAATGACACCCAATATAACCTTGCTCCATCATGAAGCTATCAAACTTCTTATACCATTGACGTGGAGCTTGTTTCAGGCCATACAAGCTCTTCTTCAGTTTGCACACCATCTCCTCTTTACCTTTGACTTCATATCCTTCTGGCTGCTGCATATATAGCTCCTCCTCCAAATCACCATGGAGAAATGTAGTCTTTACATCTAACTGTTCTAAGTGCAAGTCTTATGTTGCCACTATTCCAAGAACATTTCTGATAGAAGTCATTTTTACTACAGGAGAAAAAATCTCATCAAAATCTATACCTTGTTTTTGTGCAAACCCCTTGACCACCAACCGGGCCTTATATCTTTTCTTTCCTCCTTCATCTTTAACTCTGTACACCCACTTGTTCTGCAATGCTCTTTTTCCTTCCGGTAGCTTCACCAAATCCCAAGTCTGGTTCTCCATGAGAGACTTATGCTCCTCATCCATGGCTTGCTCCCACTTCTTACTAGCATCTACCTGCATTGCTTCATCAAAGCTCTTTGGCTCTCCACTATTAGTGAGTAATAAATAATAAAGAGAAGGAGAAAAACATTCAAGTTCTTTTCTTACCCTAGAAGACCTCCTCACTGTAGGAGTTTGGGGTTCCTGTTGAGGGGGTTCCTGAACTGATTCATGGGTCACTTTCCCACCGGAAGATCCTCTACCACTGCATATTCTTTCTTGGATTCTTCCCTATTTTTCTGCAACTATTGCTTATACATGACTTTCTCATTAAAGACCACATCCCTAGACCGAATGATTTTCTTGTCCTTAATACTCCAACATTTAAATCCAAAGTCATCACCACCATAACCAATGAAAGTACATTTTTCTAATTTAGCCTCTAGCTTGGTCCTATCATCCTTGTCTATGTGAACAAACACCTCACATCCAAAGAATCTAAGAAATGAATAATCAACTTTCTTACCATACCAAGCCTCCTCAGGTATGCCTCCATCCAAGGCACTTAAGGGTCCTCTGTTTATCAAGTACACAAACAAGGCGCTCACCACTTCTACCCAAAAAGAAAGAGGCGATCTGCATGTAACCTCATGCTCCTAGCACGTTCCATTATTGTTCTGTTCATCCTTTCTGATACCCCATTCTACTGCGGAGTTCTTGGAACCATCTTTTTCCTGTGGATTCCATTCTTAGAACAGTAATCATCAAATTCATTGCTGCAATACTCCCCTCCATTATCTGACCTAAGACATTTTAGCTTAAGACCTGTTTCATTCTCTACCAAGGCTTTCCATTTAAAAAAAGTGTCAAATACATCAAATTTGTTTCTAATAAAATAAACCCAAACTTTCCTTGTTGCATCATCAACAAAAGTAACATAATAACTTGAACCCCCAAGAGATGATACCTGAGCTAGCCCCACACATCAGAATGCACCAGCTCTAACTTACTCTCTTTCTTTGTAGGTCCAACCTTAAGAAACCTTACTCGCTTTTCCCATATATGCAGTTCTCACAAAAATCGAAAAATGTTTCGTATATCCAGTAAATTCTTATTTATGATTTTCATGCCCTTATGGCTCATATGACCGAGCCTATATTGCCATAATGTTGTATCTATATCTGAAGCCACAAGATTACAATCATTAGTACTATCGGTGGTTAAATATAAGGTTCCAACCTTCTTACCTCTTGCCACCACAAGAGCACCCTTGTAACCTTCCAAGAGTCTCGCTATAAATATCACAGTACAACCATCACTTCCCAACTGCCTTGTCGATATCAAATTTTGTCTTAATGTAGGCACATGTCTGACATCCTTCAATAGCCAAGTATTCCCATTTTGCATCTTAACCTGAATAGAACCTTTTCCAACTATGCTGTAAGGCTCATCATCACCAAGAAAAACATGCCCAAAATCTCCTTGAACATAATCAACAAAATAATGCCTATGTGGAGAAGCATGGAAAGAAGCCCCCTGAATCTAAAACCAAAGATTGATAATATTGTGCAAAAGAAAGAATCAAAGCATCCCGACATACATTACCCGTTTCCACATTTGCCTCCTTGTTTTCTTCTTATTGTTTCTTCTTATTCGAAGCTCCCAATAGTCCTTCTTTGCATGCCCGGGCTTTCCACAATTCCAGCATACAATCTTGTTCTTGGATTTTGACCTTGCCCAATCTTTTGATTTTCCACGGTTTCCTCTATTCTTCTGGTCTCCCTCTAGTTTCCACTTTCAAAGCATTCCCTAAAGTAGAAGATTCCCCGAGCTTTTTCTTCACATTTCCTCGCTTAGAATCACCCCTACAACATCCTCAAACTTCAACTTTGAGTTAGCTGGAACCGAGTTACTTACCGCCATTACCAGGCTATTCCAACTCTCAGGTAAAGAGCACAAAATTAATAAAGCCCTAACTTCTTCATCAAATTCTATTGTAACCGAAGCTAGCATATTCACTACCGTATTGAAATCATTTAAATGATCTGCTACTGAACTATTCTCAGACATCTTCATATTAAACAACTTTTTCATTAAAAATATCTTATTAGAGGCAGAGGGTTTTTCATACAACTTCCCTAATGCATCCATTAGATCTTTTGTAGTCTTTTCCTTTGAAACATTAAATAATACCGAAGATGCAAGACTCAGCCGATCATTCCAAGTGCCTTCCAATCCAACAAATCCCATTCCGCATCTATCATACTCGAGGGTTTGTTCACCTTCTCAGACAATGGAGTATAAAGATCCTTCTGATAAAGGTAATCTTCCATCTGCATCTTCCAAAGACTGAAATTCTTCCCATTGAATTTATCAACCCTAGATCTTCCTTCATCTGCCATAGCTCCCACTCAAGCTAAAAACTTTCCCTGTAATTCAACACTTCAGCAAACCAAACCAGGCTCTGATACCAATTGTTAGGAAATAAGGGATAAAATATGTGGAATAATCCCTCACAGAATCATGCAACAGTAGAAACTAATATGCAGAAATTATTACAGATCTCAAATAAAATTATAGAATAAAATAACACAACACAAAGAGACAATATTTAACATGGTTCACCCAATTTGGGCTACGTCCACCAAGAATCACTTGCTCAGATTTTATTACAAGCCACCACTCTCTCAATACAATACCCAGATCCATTTGGAGCTATGCTCAACAAACTCTACAAAATTCACAGCCGAATTCAAAACACATCTGCAATATATTTTCTTGTACCTCTATCATATGCATAAGACCATATAAATAGACAACTGCTTAAGCAGTTTTACAAAACCGTGGGTATCAAAACCATGGGCAAAACCCGTCCCATAAACCTATGGGTCAAAAAACTCACCCATATGAGAAAATCACGTTTCCCGATATGTCGGGTGCATTTTTCGAGGATACATGAAAAGTGTACAGTACTCTTAGTGTACAGTCTTCAACACTTTCACACATGAAAACAAGCTCCACAACCTAACATGAGTGTACTACATCACTTTACCACATTATGCACCCAAGGTGCAATCACTACACAATAGGGTTCATAGGATCACTGTATGCCCCTATATCACAACATGAACCATCACATATTACACAAATCATACATACAATGGACATAGTAACATCACAACATAACATTCATTTGCTACATACAAAGTGATACACACATTTCTTCAAAACATGGTAAAACATCATGATACAATTCAATTCACTTTACATCAATCCAGTTATACAACATATCGACACACCCACATAACACAATATGCCACAATGCTCCAACACCCCGTCATCCACATTAGAATTCTTTTCACACATTCCAAGCAGTAATCCACACGTGAACTCTTCATAGAATCCACATGAAGGAGAGAGAAAACTCCCATCCCCAGCACATCAACAGGATAACAAATGCGCACTAAGTGACATACACCTCATGTGCATTCACACTATCACAAATACGACATAGATCACATCACTCTTAAAACACATTACTCTTCCAATATTTATCACCATCATGAAACACCATCACCATCGTGCAACCCATCATGTAACAACATCTCTATCATGCAAAATCATCACAACTCCAATCCATCCCAGAGGTTCGAGAGCATGAACCTTGCTCTGATACCATATGTAGTGCCCACATTTTACACACCCAAATACAATAGTAAAATACCAAGATAAATTTTTTTGACTTACAATACACGCTACACACAACACAACAAGGGCTCCAAGTACAGGACTCAACGCACATGCGACAATCACATAAGTCATTGACTCACATAAACACATGCAGACAACATCGCACGTCAATGCCAAACTTTTCCCAATGAATGAATACTAACAATAACACGACCACAACAAAAGGAACTTAAGGATTGACAACCCACCACACAACATTACCATGGTTACATCTAGCGTACGTTAAACATCCAATAACATTATTATGTAAGAAAAATTTTCTTCCTTTTTCCACCTACTGTTTCAAAATTCGTTTCACCTTTCACTTTTTGTTCAACCATTTGATTTTTCTCCTTACCCTTATGCCAATTTTCATAACTTGCCTAAGTATTTTCCATATTCCAAATTTTATACAAAATTCTAACTCTCTAATTCTTATGTTAAGATTATGCTTCCCAAAACGCTTATTCAAAGTTTGGAATTTAACCTTGCTACACAAGTGAACCTAATGTGATGTCAAGATGAAATCTTGGGATTAAGAAAGACATCGATTTGAAATAGCTTTTTCCCCAAGAACATCCATCGATCGTGGATTAGTTATTTCACTACCATAGTTAATAAAGTCCAATAACTTATGGACTCCCATTTTTATTTATATATCTTTTGCTTTCTTGAAGTTTGGTCACACCAAGGCAATTTATATTCTTTGCAACGCAAGAAAATGTTTAATTACGTTATAAGGACTCCAAGATTGACCTTAATCCTAATCTCCAATCTCGTTTTCATTTTATATGATATGCCCTTACATCGCACTATGGCCTCGTTCTTAGCATCGTCCTTAAACAAAAGAGTTACGAAAACACTTGTCTGACATTTTAAGGAAGTACATGACTAGGAGCATTATAAACTACACATGAACTCGAGTGATCTAAGTTCACGAAGATCCCATATCCTTGCATTGCATGATTCCGCATAAGAAATATTCTTTATTCCTTAATGCCATAAAATGACATAACAAGGGATTAAGGGACAAGATTACAGTTTCTAGGGTTCTCTAAAATCAATATCTTTCAACTCAACTTTGTATGCAAGGAGTTAAATTATAGATTTCTTCCCACAAGTTAACATCCTAATCCACTAGGGTTTAGTTTAAATCCATTTTTTTTTCACTTAGGGCTTTAATCCCTATTATAGATTTGATTTAGGTTGAAAAGTATTAACCCTATAAACCCTCCGCAAAAGATCAACGCACTATAATGTCACTAGCCAAAGATAGTACATATAGCTAAGAGGAGCTATTCCTTAACAAAATTTACAGTGATAGAACCACTATTCCACTAGCCCCATGATGTCATCTGGATCTCACAAGAAATTCATTTGATGCGGAAGATTTATTTGACTGTGTTGCTCTTATATGTCTGGTTTGTGTCGATGTCACTAAACGTACCTACTAAGATGATAAACCCCTTTTTCTTGGGATCTTATTTGCCTAAACCAAGATGCTCCATCGAGTGTAAGGGTTCGTTTGAAGGTCACAGTTTTCTATGCTAAGGGATTAACATAGGCAGGTTAGTTATATACAAATTTTGAACTACGGTTAACTGTTGTGGTTAGGTTCCTTTATTACATTTTCAAGGAAGAAAAACAACACCAATTATTAAACAAATAACTGCACAACGAAAGTTCACTACAAGGTATTAATTTCAACTTCTTTTGACATTTGTATTTCACCTTTACCATAACAAATTTTGGGATCAAAATAACATCCATGAAAGAAGTACCAATTTCTCAAGCACTTAATAATCTAACGAATTTTACATACTACCAATTTTCCAATAATAAGTCCTTCAATATAATACCAAAATAAACAATGAATTACTCAACGCCTTTATGTCATCATTCTGTCCTCCTGCAAAAACCACGTGAGCAAGATATCAGCGATAAATCACTGGCATGGCATCCACCCTAATCAGACATAATTATCATTTTTCAGTTTTCTCCTTTACATATAATAATAATTAAAATTTGCAAGCGAGAGAAAGAGTTTAGAGACATGTATTCAATGCATTTCATTTCACTTCACTTTGTAACCCAGGAGAGAGAAAGAGAATGGAAGAGAGAGAAAACATCGTTTTGTCAAAAGTTCTAATACACACAAAAAGTTTCATTATAGTATTTTAAATAGTTATCTACGTGTGTTAAAAGTTTCCAGGGTGATTTGGCAACCCTACGAGGGTCCTGCAACTTTCTATTTTTACATTTTCTCACTAGTTACAAAACATTCAAAATGGGCTCGGAGGCTAAGAAACTACTTCCAAAAGTTATCTTCTGATGAGAACGCACACTACAATTAACTTTCCATGTGTCCCCAGATATACCAAGAATTCATAGTAGCTGACGGAATTGAAAAAGAGTGAACGGTTTGCGTTTGGCGGTTAGTTTTCCGGGGCCACTGGTCATAGTTCACCCAGTTGTAAAATGACAAAAGTTAGCTCGAGTGCCCAGAAAACCGCGTCCATAACTGACATTTGTTGGAGAAGCACGCAATGAGACATCTCCTACTAGTTCCTCTATATGGGGAGGATTCATCAGAGTCGACGGGACTGAGAACTAGTAAACCATTTTCAAATGGCGACAAGTTTTCTAGAGTGACAAGACGAAACTGGACCAGTTTGACCTCGTCAAACTGCGACCAGAGGCCTACAAAATGGGTTCACCAAAATATCCTGAAAAGTTATCTTTCCTATACTGAATGCTCCATGAATTTTCCAGTATAATCGCTAGAGGTTTGTGAAGACGGGAAGTGATTTCTCTTTCTAGGTTTCAAATGGCGATCCAAAACGAAAGCCAACTTTCTAGTTTTAACAACTTTCTACTGTTGTAAACCAGTGTAACAGGGCTCCTATAAGAGCGTCAAAAGGATGTCATATGTTCGTTTCGGGTCAAACCAAGGGTCAAGGTGACTCCTCGTATATCAGGGTACACGAATGAAACTTCACATCTTGTTTCCAGAGTTACAAAAGGGTACTTAGTGAGTCTCCGAAAATGCAAAATTTAACTATTTAAAACAAGGAGAATGTCAACTTTATCAATGGGCAGTCAAATTCATCTGGTCGATAAAATGACATTGGAGCGATCAAGAAGGGTAAGAGTTTTCTAGATCATCTCGAAGTGAGGGTGATAGTTCATGGTTTAAAGTAGGCGAGTTATAATGGCTTCGAGAGTTGCGACACGACACTTTATTGTTTTGCAATGAGTTGAAGGAACATTTAACTGTATTACAAAAAAATCCCATAATTTTAAAATTCTATTTAGTTGCAAACGAGAACTAAAACATGAAAATTATGAGAGGTAAGGGAAGAAGAACCATGCCTGGAGAACGAATTCGGTCGAAGCCGCAGGCTTGGGTTCAGTCTCTTGCTTGGCACTTCGTCAACTAGACCACGAGCGTCCCTAGCTCCACCATTTAACATACATGTCTTACGGATTTGACTCACCACTTACTGAGCATGATCAAAGGGTTTCTTATTGTTGTTGTTTGGATAGGATGAGATCTTCCTCCTTTTGTGTGTAGCCTCAAATCTTGCAACCATTAGACCAAGATTTTTGAAGGCGTTTAGTCAAACACTTCACATGCCTTAAGCATGCCTCCACATTTTGCACATTCTCATGTGCTCATCAAAACCAACAACATAATGATTAATTTTTGGCATGATTCTACAAGAGGCACTCATGCCAATGAAGTATTTACAACCCTCATGCACTGAACATGCATGGCTGAAAGCCAATTAAACAAAAATGAAGCTTACATGGTTAGGGTATGTTCCATAAGACCACATCTCTTTGAGGCATTATGTCAAACAGATCACAGGCCATTTTACACATCCATCTTGTGCATATGTTGCCATCATGGCATTCCATGAGACAACATTTCTTTGAGGAATTTTATCAAACAGTTCAATGCCTTCTTAACAGACCCTTTTTTTTATCCTGCTATCATTGTAGCCCAGGAGGCCACATATCTTTCAGGTATTTTGTCAAATAGTTCACCTGGGTTGTGTATGCCTTCACATTTTGCTTACTTGCCAAACTGGGCACTAAAAACATTTTCTTGGAAGTTTCAAGGGCCTTTCAACAAACGCCTTTGTGCATATCCTGCCCTCATGGCATTCCAAGAGCCGCATCTATTTGAGGCATTCTGTCAACAATTCATATGCCTCTTCTACACATTTGTTCTACGCATACCTGTCTACTAGGGCAGTAGCAACTACAACGTCTGACAAAAATGCCTCTCCAGTTCCTGATCTTGGCAGCTGTCCACACGGGTCCCAGAGCTCATTTTTTGACGCAGACTGAGAGGATACTGGCACAGCTGCAAAAGGAGAACATGGAAAATCCATGGGGTGACATTTGGCAAGGCATCTCCTTGAAGGAAACAAGAAAATGCCCAAAGAGCATTGATTTGAGTAAAAAGGACTGCAAACCACCTTTCTTTCAGGCATTTGCACAGAACAAGTTGGAGTTCCCCCCATGGCGGCGGCAGATGCACTCTCCCTCTCTACACAGCCAAAACGATGGAAGGAAACCCCATTTCTGCCCTAATTCACCCTAAGAGGAAAATCACGGATTTTTGATTTTATTTTTAATTTCTTTTAAATTTATTTATCTATATTTATTTTTTTATTTTTATTTTTATTTTTTGTTTGTTTTAACTAAATAGGAATACAAACCCTGAACGAGGTAAAATATTGATGAGCACAATTAATGATGATCACCCTATTCATAATAACAACACAATTTTATTAATAATAATAATCGCACCTCGACATTATAAAATATAATATTATTATAACATTGTTTTTATGATTTTACGGCTTAAAATAATGATAATAATTATTAATCCTATTAATGTCGATGACCCGATGAACTCGAAGAGCCGAGAACCAAATTTTCTTTTAACCATATAACCGTCCATGACGCTATGGGGTCCACAGCTTGGGGTGTCGACAACGACTCGAAATTCAAGAAGGAGAGGGAATGTGAAGAATCTTCACTATGACCTGGACAAGGTCAAGAACGGTCAACGAGAGCACACACACACTAGTCTCCTAGGCTTAGAAACAAGGTCGTCATGCCAGGAACAGGGAAACATTTGAGGGCATTACATAAATTTTTATGGGTTGGAAATGAAATTGAAATTGAATAATGTATGTGGTTATGATATGATGAATAGAAAAGAAAATGAATTCTATAATTTTCTCTCTCTTCCCCTTTCTCTCTCTAGAAATAACTATGAAATTTTTATTGGTTTTGAAAATGTAAATGGGTTAAAAATGTATATGGGTTTGAAATGAAATGGAAAATTGGATACACAATGTATGTGGTTATTTTATAGTGAATGGAAAAGAAAATGAAATTTTAGACTTTCTCTCTCTTCATTTTTCTCTCTCTAGAAGTAACTATGAAATTTTTTGGTTTGAAAACGTAAATGGGTTAAAATGTATATGAGTTTGAAATGAAATGAAAATTGGATACGAGATGTATGTGGTTATGATATGGTGATTTGAAAAGAAAATGAATCTTAGACTTTCTCTCTCTTTTCCTTACTCTTCTCTCTAAAAAATAAATAGAATGTGGAAGTGTGAATGTGTGAAGAAACAACATCTCTCTAATTTCTTCATCGATTCTTTTGATTTCTTGAAATGATGGATGTGTGATTTTATGCTTGAGTGTAGGGGATTTCCATACCAATCCTAGGACTGACCCTGCATTGGTTGCAGGTACTCAACAAGAGGAATTCAAGATGTGATATGTTGTATTTAAAGAGTTGTCATTGTAAAGTTATATTCATCTTGTAATATGTGTATTACCATAGAAAATGATATGTAGTGTTGTTCAAAGAATTGTTCTTTGTACATTTTGAAAAGGAAATATCAATGTGGCTATATTTTATAATTTTGAAATGGATGTGAAGTTGTACTCAATGTTGTACCTATGTTATAAAGATATTAAACTAATCTTTTACTATGTTAATTATTGATTTATCTCCCTAACACCCACAATGCTAGGTAAAATCTTATCTCATCCAAACTATTCAAAATAAAAATGATTTTATAATCCCTATTGTACTATCTCCTCCCAATTGATCCTTTTTCAGGGTATAAACACTAATCATGTTAATAAAATACTCTAATCTCATTAATCATCTTCTTGTTTTACACCTAAGACAAGTCTTACTAAGGACCATTCCCTTAAGTATTTTATGAGGTGGTGAATATGCATTTGAACCCTGTCATATTTGGGCAAGTGAAGCCAACATGTATAGGTGTTGTAGGTCTGATCATATCATGTATAAGTTTAATCCCCATGTGCATAATTTTCCTTAGTACCCTAGTGGGTGGTTGAATCCTTGTAAAGATAGATGGTGGTTTTACCTATGATTTATCTCTTATGAGATCTAAATTATGTGGTAGAGACTATATGTTGAATTAATTATGTATTAAACTATTGCATTGAAACCTTTTTCCCTCTTAGATGAAAGTGTTCCCTTGGTGAGTAGTAGTGGATTACCTCGGGTTAATCAAAGGTGTTGAGAAGTAATGATTTTGAATTCTCTTGTAATGTCTTATAGTAGGGTGTTTTCCCCCTTGAATGCCTTTGAAGTTAGTAGATCATGGACCTCTCTTAAGGTTATTGATGAAAGAAATCTTGATGCATAGTTACCAATGATTGAAATAGTTCCTTGGGAGGCATTTGAAATGCATAAAATTGTTGGGTTGTCTTACTTGTAATATGAACTTATTACTTGAGTGTTTAAGAGAAATGAAATGAGTTTTCTTGTTCAGGTCTTACCTCCATGATAGTCTTAAATCCTAGGTATAATGAACTACATTTTTTCTAAACGATGCCAATCAGGACCAAAGTAACTGCATAAATGTAGTTAGAACAAGGGTAAATAAGAATAAACTTTAGAATGATCGCTACAAAATCATATGCCCTTAATCGATGTGAAACCAACTAAAATTCCTAATGTGATCATAAATGAATGTAATAAAGGAGAGCTGCACATGGGTGATAAAACAACCTATTAAATCGAGAAACCAACTCTGAGGCATGAACAAACTTTACATGCATAAATGTGGTTAAACAATGATGCTAATGAAATAATGAACATGAATCCTTGAGAATGGAATACCTTAGGGATGCTTTACCAAGGTCTTGTGAGTTAAGGACATTGCACTCTAGTTTGACTTGTAAAAGTTAGTAGAACCCTTGGGCGTAGATGGGAATACATGAAACCTAGGATCACTCAAGAAGTAGAATTAATGGCCAAACCTGTAGTTTCCCCTTAAATATCGAGAATGAATCCTTAAGATGATGAAATCAATATATTGAAATGTGAGATTCATCACTTAAATTCAAAGAAAAATATCTATAATGGGAACACAGTGTAATGTACCCTTCCATGTGTAACATGATTGTGAAAATACAAATTCCTAATTAGAGAAAATGAATTGTGAATCAAGAACAATAAAATTAATTAGTTAACTTACATAGTTGGTTGTAATAACTTGAAGATGAAAAGAGTGTACCCTTAGTGTTAAACAATACTATGAAAAGAACTCGAAATAGGTCCACTCTTGACCTAATAATATTCCTTTTACTTTTCATGAATTTTTCCTCCTTGTAATGAAAGTATAATGCCAAACCAAGTAAACATGATTCTTAAAAAAAATTCTCATGACAAGTGTTGTAGACTCATGGGTTTCTAAATGATCCTAATGACCATCGAGTTATATAAATTAATTAGTGATAAAGGAAATAAGCAATATTCTAATGGAACCACTATAGGTGAAATGTTAAACAAAAATATAAACCTAGTTTTAAGAGGAATGAAGGGTCCCATGTTAAGTGTTCTTCATATAATTATAGTCAATTAATAAAAATAGGATGGTAATAAATATGTAACCATGAAAAATGTTATGTCATGGGAAGTTCCTATCAATAAGTGTATATTGTAGTGGGGTCATTGTTGTACTTTTTCATTTTGGGAAATGTGGCTTTGATGTGCATCATGTGTTTCATGTTATATATGTGGGTCCATGGTTGTGAAAACATCTCATGTGTTATATATTATCCTAAGTGATCCCATGTGGTGTCATGTATCAAGAAATGTAAGTGCCAAAAACAATTATCTCGGTATTTTTGTGTGTAAAATGTGGGCGTGACATTTGGTATCAGAGTAGAGGTTCATGCTCTCAAACCTCTAGGGAAAAATGAGTTATGATGATTATGTATGGTGGTGGAGGATATGGGAAGAGTAATGTGATATATGTTGTGATGTGACCAATGTTGTACTTGTGATATTATGAATGCACCTATTGTGCATGCCACTTAGAGTGGTTTTGTTATGATGTTGATGTGCTTGTGATGAGAGTAATCACTCTCTTTTTCATGAATTCAATGTGAATTTCACGTGTGATGTACCTCCTTGTTGTGTGAAAGGAATGTTATTGTGGACTACAAAAGTGTTGGAGTGTTTCATTATCAAGTGATATGTATGTGTGCTAATGTGTTGTATGAAAAAAATGTTTCATAGTGAATTGTATCATATTGTGATGTCACCAATGTTTGTGATGTATCATGTTATGTGTCACCATGTTGTATTGTAATTATTTATATGTTGTGATGTTATTCACTATGTTCATCATACATATATTTCATGTGTTATGTGATGGATTCATGTCATGAATTAGGGGCATATGGTGATCGTATGACCCCTATTGTATTGTACTTGCACTTTGGGTGCATTATGTGGAAACATGATGTATTGTAAACCATGAAAGTAATGTTGTGTTATACCTTATAAATATACCATGTGTAAGACACTATGGTTGATGTGCGTGAATCACCATTGTGTTAGTAATGTAGTTATGTGTTATGTTTTGAACCTTACACTAACCAACCTAAGGGAAGAAATTGGTAAAAAGTGTATGTGTGGAGTGAGGAAATGAGTACCATCGACTAGTCTTTTGAGCTGAGTATGAGATAGTAAGTGGATTCTTACATATACTAAAAATCCACTTATGTTCATTTTGTATGCATTGAATTCTCCCAATGGGAACAATGTATATTGTGTTTTGCAAGTACCTTAGGACTAGTAGATGATGAATTGTAACTCTCTCTCTCTCTCTCTCTCTCTCTCTCTCTCTATGCATTTTTGTATATAGATATGACCTATGTGTACCTAATATACAATTGACCAGTCACTTGAGTCGAGTACGAGATAGGAAGTGGAGTCTTACATAGACTAAAAACCTACTTTTGTTTGCTTTGTATGCATGATATTCACCTAATAAGTACCATGTATATTGTGTTTCACTAACACCTTTGGCTCAGTAAATGACGACATGTACCCTTTCCTCTCAGACTATGTTGAGACTATATTGAGCCTTATGGGAGTATGGAGGGATGATTCAGAAGATTATGAAAGTTATATTATTTGTTATGTTATTATATTGTTTTATGAGCTGAGGCTTGATATATGAGTTCTAGAAACTCATGAGTGCCCTTTGGTGGTTGTATAAGGCCACATAGTGATTGTGATGTGATATTTATTTATACATATTTTATTCATAAATTTGACTTTTCTTTTCTTCTTTTTAAAATCAACAAATTATTATATTTAACTTTTGGTTGAGTTATTGTTTGTAATTTTGGGCATTTTATTTTGTTGTTACACTAACATGAGGATTTTTACACTAACTACGGATAATTAGCCATTTATTTTACTTTGATTGAAAGTTGAATTTAAGTTAAAATTCTTCCTTGAGTTTCAATTTATTTTCTCACTTGGCCCAAAGCGATTGAATTTGATGCCACTTGGAAATTTTTCTTATTGTTTTGGCATGTTGGTTCTAATGTTGTTATGTGTTGTAATAGGGACATGGGTTCACCAAGGATTGGTGGTACCTATGGGCCCACTTCATTGTATGGGGGTATGCCCCAAGGAGTTACATATAACTAGTGGGTTGTTGAACCAATGGGTTATTATGTCACTTGGGTTAAAGGCATTTAGACTTTGTGTGCCTAGGGCCATAGGGTGACTGACCTCTTTGGTGTAGCAAAAGAAAAAAAATAATCTTCTTTGGTGGAGTGAAAAGGAAAATTTGTCCTCTTTAGTGGAGCGAAAAGGAAAATTTGTCTTTATTTTATTTAGTTGGGAGGTATATGGAGTTGTTTTTTTGTTTGGGAGGTATATGGAGTTGTTTTTTGATGCTTTGGGAGGTATATGGAGTTGTTTTATGATGCTTGGGAGGTATATGGAGTTTTTTTGTGATGCTTTGGGAGGTATATGGAGTTGTTTGTGATGCTTTGGGAGGTATATGAAGTTATTTTGTGATGCTTTAGGAGGTATATGGAGTTGTTTTGTGATGCTTTGGGAGGTATATGGAGTTGTTTTGTAATGCTTTAGGAGGTATATGGATTTGTTTTGCAATGTTTATGGAGATTAAGAGGTATACTGTAATTGATATTTATGATTCATGAGTGGTCATATGATCTTGGATATGTTTTACAATGTTGAGGATTGATGCTCCTCATTGATTATATGATGTTGATCCCATTTTGACAATGTGTAGTTTCTGTTATGGTTTTGAGTTGTGTAAAACCTCTATATATGTACTGCTGGGAATCCTTGTGGTTATAATATGCTTATGTTATGAGTACTATTATGTTGGGTGTGTGTGTGTTGAGTACTATGCTATGTGGATTGTATGTGTTCTTTCCATACTTGGGTTTGTTTTTTTGTGCTCAACTATAGTCGAGAAAGTGTGTAACAATATACCTCATGGTTCATTACTATTTTTCTTGAGTTTTGTGCGACATATTGATGTTAGTTACTATTGGGAACCCATGAAAATAAATAAACTGAAATCCTAAACAATGAAATATTAAGAGCTAGATATTAAGAAATATTGTAAAGGAAAAGAATAAGTAACAATGTAAAATGGAATTTTCAATCTTATTAGGACATTAAGAAATTGTTAAACCCTATTTTCTATCTTTTGGTCCTATTTTAGTACAAATTTCCTTTCCCTAGACAATATTTGATGTTTTTGAATTCTTAGGTTGATAACCTTATAGCATTTCCTTTGCATTACATCAAGGATGATGATATTATAAGGGGGGGTATGTAATGCCCACTTCATTTCCCTTAACCGTGAAGCTTTGGATCCCACCTTCACAAATAGATTGTTCATACAAGAATGTGTTCTATAAATTTATCAATCATTTAGGTAGGTATCGATTCCTAGTGTACCTTTGTAATGTCTTACGTGAAGTTATGAACACCTCGCGGGACACTAATCACTACCTTGGTCATATGTTTTACTTCCAAATTCAAATTGTGTTTTTCTTGTATCCTTATTATAGGTCTTAATAGAAATAATAGTTAAATTCAAAATCACCATTTTGTTGTCACCCCAACTCTTGTTTCTTCTGTTCACTTAACTCAAAATTTTCTAAGTATGGAATTGAATGCGGAAGATGTCCACGTGTCTTGTTGGTGTAAGATGGGCATAAAGAAAGAAATGGAGGCTCTCAACATTACGCCACATCATCCATCTATCTCGGGCCCGATATCTATTCCCAGAGTTGAAAATTGAAAAATCAATAAACATAGTAAACATATGACACAAAAAGAGGAATCCTCCCAAAATGTGTCTCACCACATCTCTCGGTGTAGATTGGGAATCCAATTTCAAAAAGGAATCTCAAGCAAGCATTCATTCTCCACACATCAAGAAAGGATTATCACCAACTCTAGAGGTGACAGTTGGGTGAATTAAAATAAAATTACAAATATCTCAACAAGTAGTTGAGATATTAACCCATAAGGGAAAGATCATTAAATGTTTCCAGTAGAAACCTTGGTTCTA
This sequence comes from Taxus wallichiana var. yunnanensis, assembly GCA_018340775.1. Classification (NCBI taxonomy): domain Eukaryota; kingdom Viridiplantae; phylum Streptophyta; class Pinopsida; order Cupressales; family Taxaceae; genus Taxus; species Taxus wallichiana. Next base: position 635,256,137 of record CM031235.1, read on the forward strand.
GATGTCGAAATAAGAGCCACAAAAAACTATAAAAGGGTGTATCCGATTTAGGAGAAAGGGGGATCTTTTGGAAGAAAAAGGAACAAGAAGTTGTAAAAAGAATTCAAAGGTTTAGTTTTGTATTAGCCAAGTCTTAGTAAGACTCATTTGTAAGGAAGTGGTAATTTGTGTTATTCCAGCCTTATGTATTATTTCCTCTATAAATTGAGTTCTTGTTTTGTGCATTATTGGTTTTCATATTCTGAGTCATTCTGTTCTACTTAGTAGTTCTAGATAATTTATAAAATCTATCATGTTATATGCCCTTGGGTTTAACTTATCTATTACTTATGCTTTGTCATACATTTTGCCTTCATGAGACCTTGATTAAATCTAAAGTGTTTCTAAAAATAGGTAGATCATGCTATAATGCTCTTCTAGTTGTTTAAATAATCTCATTTAGATATCTCTCTATCCCTTATAGGATCTATTTTGGCACATCACCTTAGTTAGTTTTACCTTCTTTTAAATTTTTCTCCTAACCCTCATCTCACACTCAAGAGAAGATCCAGCTTCTTTAAAATATTGGAGGTCACCTTAGGGCACACGTCCCACTAACCTAAGGTTTCCTATGACTCTGATGGTTCATCCGCAAGGAAAACCATCAACATTTTTCTGGCATGCCCGGTGGGACACAAACCCACAATCTCCTACTTAGAAGTCAAAGATCTACTAATTCTAGTAGTACTCAAGTGGTCCACTTAAATCTTACAAGACGAATGTGAATGAGGGAAAGAGAAAGGGAGGAAGGTGTGTTTGACTATTTACAACTATCTCCACCATGCAATAGAAGAGGTCGATAGATCTAGAGATCCCCATCTCCTCCAAATCAAACTCTCTCAACACCTCCACCAGTAGGCCCTTCACATAGTTGACTAGAACTCTCGAGACCCATTTTAATGGCTCATCTTCAACCCCAACCTCCAAGGCAAATTTTTCTCATGGGATCAAGGAAGCCCACTCATTCTTCCCACACCCTCGATGGTGTGGAATCCTATTCTAGATAATGCGCTAAAGGCACTACCCAAATTCAGTGGGGAAGACTTCAAAACTCTTGAGGAACACCTCCAAGATGTGGTAAAATATGTGTGGTACATTATATAAGAGAGAAAGACATCACCTTGTGATTGTTAGCCACTTCCTTCAAAGGAAAATCCTTGGATTGGTACCGATCCTTAACTCCTAATACTATCACCACCTGGGACCAATTAGGAGGAGTGTTGGTGGCAAAGGTTTAATGAAAAGGGAGATAGGTCATCACTCCTATGCAACAACTGATTAACATCAAAAGGGCCCACAAGAGTTAATGATGGATTTTAACACCAGTTCCATAAAACTTGGCAAAGGATTTCGGCCCTAGCAAGGCCACCCACATGGTATGGCTATTGTTTTTATTTGAAATCTCTAAATTCAGATATTTCGGTAATGATTCAATCATTAGGAGGGGATTCCTTACCACAAGCCTATAACATTGTTTCCAAGCTGAGAACAATCTAATAGATGTTGGGAAACTTCCTCCTAGGACCCTTGCTAGTATACCCTAAAATAGCCCCCCTTTCACAAGCACAAGCTCAAGCCCCCACGTCCTTATATAGTTACCCATCTTCTCATTCAGCTCCCACTCCTGCTACTGACATCCTCATCTTCATCTCTCGAAATGGAGGAAATGAAAAATATTCTGAAAAAAATTCTAATGAGATAGTGAATCTCAAAAGGAACTAGGTTGCCTATCCAAGACAAAATTATCAAAATTATCAAGGTAGTAGACCCACCTATTCCTCTCAATACCAGAATACCCAGAGACCACCACTGCACAACCATCAAACCAATTAGTTCTTGTACCAACACCACTCTGGACTATTCCACCCAATAGCGGAAGAGAAATGGTACCCAAAGAAAAAACCATTTGGCTAAAGACCCCAATATGGTGCTTCCCTTGCAATAATCCTCATATGCGAGAGACTACCCCTAAGGGAACTTGCAACAAAGGTGGCCGAACAATGATCAAGAGAAGGCTATGATATGGATGCATCTTGGACCTCACCAATCATGGGAGCCCAAAATGTTACTTTCACAACATATTTAGGGGATGTCCCTGGAACAAGAAGTAGAGATCACACACTAGAGCACACTCTATTCTCTTGGATAGAAGGAGAGGAATCCATATTTACAAATGAAGCATCTATTTCAAATCCTATTTCAGTTTAACTATAACACTCATTTTTAAGAAAAGAATCATAGAGGCAGATGCTCCGATTCCAAATTCGACTGACAAGGCACACAGAGAATCATCAACCATTATAAACATGTTACCACCAATCACCATGAAGGATGTTTCAAGAGGAACTATCAAGAGTCAAGATGCCCACCACCCACTGAGAGAAGGGAAAAATACCATCATCTTCTAAATCATTTTCCACCTAGACCAATCAATGTAGTCCAACAACTTAAGAAAGCACCAGCTAATGCTTCCTTGTGGGATCTTCTAAGCATCCTAGAGAAAAAGGAGTTGCTCCAAGAAGTGCTCAAACCAAATGATGATCCAACCACCTCAGCCAAGGAGAAGGGATGGGTAAAAGTCACTCGAGTCTCTATAGAGGTGTACTATTGAATCAAAAAGGAGAGGTCAGTAAACCAAGGCCCAACCCCTTCTTTTTTACTCTTATCATAGGTAAAAAATTGTTACATAATTCCATGATAGACTCGGCAAGCACTACCATCATGCCCAAGGTGATTACAGATGCCCTTAGGGAATTAAATATGAACCCTTGAAGAAAGGAGTTATGCAACTAGATGGGAAGTTCAGTCCAAACCATTGAGTTATCAAGGGACTCCCATTACAAGCTCTATTCCTACCCAAATATAACCATTTGGAAGATATCATGGTAATAGATGTTCTGCTAGTCTTTGTTCTTTTCCTCTCTCATGATTTCATAGCTAAAATTGGAGGCTATATGTCTCTAGATTGGTCCCATCTGATTCTACAAACCAAATATGGGTCCAAGATGAAGGTCTTGTTAGAACCCCTCTCCAAGGAACATATAATGGACCAAGTGGCTTCCATTTTGAAGCTTCTCATGCTATGATCACCAGGAAGAATAATTATACACGAAGAAGATGGGGAACCCCAAAGTGGCGATCATCTATCTAACCTTCCCCCAAAGATCCTTTTGGGAACTTTGATTCCACCGGTTTGGGAACTTATGTCATTTTTGATGAGGATTCCATGATCCCCAAAGTAGCAAAAAGGACATGATAAAAAGAAGGGGAATCCACCTAGAATTCACAAATATGGACCCTACATTTTGATGGGGCCAAAAGTAAGAATGAATCAGAGCCGGAGTGTGCCTGGTATCCCCTAATGGAAGAAAGATACTCCAGTCATTTTGTTTCCAATTCTCTATACCAGTAACGAGGTAGAATATGAGGCCTTGGTGCATGGCTTGTCCACAACTCCAAAAGGAAGGCATCAGAAAATTGAGAGTGTTTGGTGACTCAGAATTGGTGGTAACACAAGTGAGAAATACTACCACCACAAAGAATCCTAGGATGAGATCCTACCGACACTGGGTATGGGATCTCATAGATGATTTTGAATATTTTGATATCAAGGTAATTCCCCAAATCAAAATACAAAGGCCGATAGAATGGCCCTGATAGGGTCTCAGTTTGACCCAGTTTGGGATTTGGTGACAAATGAAAACACCATAAAGTTGATCATCCACCCCTCTATCCCTGATAACTTTGACCATTGGTAGGTATTTGATAATGACCGATAGATCATACACTTCCTTCAACAGTCTGATCAATTTTGAATCAACTCCATCCCAAGATCGAGGAAGCATATGGAGATCAGATAATCCAACTTAAAAAAATAAGCTTCCAAAAGGGTTAATTACCCTAGAGATTTTTGACTCAAATGATGCTAGTTTCCAACCAAAGAAAGTTTGCGGCAATAAAAGAGGACTATGTCGAACTAGAAATAACTAAATAAAGAATACTAAAAGTTCAGAAAATTGGTGGCTCAAAAGGAAAGAGAGAGACTTGTAGCCTTATGTCATAAGTATGATAAGGTGATGGCTTGGAGATGTATGATGATCTGCATGGCTATGAAAAAGACATTATTCAACACACCATCGACCTTGAAGAAGGGACTAAGCCGTGTGCATCAAAAATAGAGGCCCATAAACCCAAAGATAGAATCCCTCATGGTTGAAGAGTTGAGGAAGCTACTAGAGGCTCGTATAATATTTCCTATCAAACACATGATGTGGGTCTCCAATCTAGTCCCATAAGAAGAAAGAGGAATGGAAAAATTTGGCTCTGCATGGATTTCAGAGATCTAAATAGGGCCTCCCTAAAGGATCACTACCCTTTACCTCTATGGAACAAATATTACAAATAGTCATAGGCTCCAGATGTTTTCTCTATTGGATGGTTTTTTTGGGCTATAATCAAATATGGCTCACAAAAAGGGATCAACATAAGACTACCTTCACGACTAAATGGGGAACTTTTTCCTATGAAAAAATGCCTTTTGGGCTCACCAATGTTGGGGATACCTTTCAAAGGGCCATGGATTCCACATTTGGGGCATTGATAAAAAAGTGATCCTCATATACCTCGATGATCTCATGGTGTTCACCAAAATAATGGAGGGGCATTTCGATGCTTTAGAGGTTGTATTCAAAAAATGCCAAGAATTTGAATCTCTCTAAACCCAAAGAAATGTGTCTTTGAGTGCCCCAAGGAAAACTCCTAGGACATATTGTGTCAAGGAAGGAATCTCTATCGACCCCAAAGAATCAAGGCCATCTTGGAGCTTCCTTTTCCAGTTAATAGGAAGGTCATTCAATCCTTCTTAGGAAAGATTAACTTTGTCAGAAAATTTATCTCGGAATTTTGGGGAGGAGGATCCACCACCATCATCACTCTCATGCTAAGAAAGGACCTTGGCTTCAAATGGACTGATGAAGGTTGTCAGTCCTTTGGATTGGTAAAAGAGGCTATTACATCCACCCCGTTTGTGCAACCTTAACCTTTCAAAATATTTCATTATGTACATATATGGGGGTGAGCATAGCATAACATCTGTACTAACCTAGAAAGGAGAATTACAAGGAGAGGAACATCCGGTCACCTTCTTTTCAAAAACCCTCCATGACTACGAAACAAGGTACAATTTCATAGAAAGACAAGCTTATGCTATAGTCAAGGGTCTGAAGAAATTCAGGCACCTTGTCACTCACAAAAAAATTTGGGTCATGGTGGCTCACTCCAACATCAAATAATATATAATGGAAGGTGAGATAACCAGAAAAGATCCAATTAGATCACCAAGATCCTTGAGTATGATATAGAAGTAAAACCCACAAAGCTCGTGAGAGGCGGGGCTTGTGTTAATATCTAACACAAGAATCTATCCCCTGATTGATGAAAAATGTGAAGAGATAATGTACCTTTAGGAAAGCAATTCAAGGTTGGGTCTCGATAGGATTCACTTTATGCAAACTAGGAAGTATCCTAGTCATCTCCCCTTGAAAAAGAGGAGATATTATAGGAAACAAGGGAGCAATTTTATCATAATTGATGACTTCCTTTTTAAGAGGAATTTTAATGGGATCCTACTCAGATGCCTAGAAAATGGGGAAGCTACAAGAGTCTTACATGAATTACATCACGGAAGTTCTGGAGGTCACTTTTCAGCCTAGACTACAGCCATAAAAATCCTGCAAGTAGGATATTTTTGGCCAAGTTTGTTCACTACAGTCAGGCAGAGGTAAATAGGTGCAAGGTATGCCAGGTTTACACTGGCCCCAAAGGAAGGTGGAATTTCCCTCAACCCCATCTTAGTAGAAGAACCTTTCACCCAATGGGGTCTGGACTTCATCGAATGGTTAATCCAACTTCTAGTACTGCCACAAATGGATCCTCACAACAATCCGACTACTTCACCCGATGGGTAGAAGCGGTCCCCCTTAAAGAGGCCATGGAAAATGTGATCCTAGGCCTCCTACAAGATATAACTACACACTTTGCCCCCCCCCCCCCCCCCCACACTATCATATCGATAATGCTAAGGCCTTTGTGGGAGCCAAAGTATCTATTTTGTGGTAAAACATGAGATCTACCTAAAGACATCTTCCAATTATTATCCACAGGAAATGGTTTGGTGGAATCTACCAATAAGAACTTAATCAAACTCATAAAGTGAATGGGGCATGAGCATAAGAAGTTATGGCATGAGCATATCAAGACAACCTTATGGGCTGACCGATCACCTCGAAGCAGATCCTGAAGGCTTCACCTTATGAGATAGTTTATGGGAAAAGCATGTGTGATGCCAATTTCCTTGAGATCCCTGCATTATAAATATTAAAACAAGTTGAGGTAGATGAGAATGGGGAAATGTAAGTGAGGCTCACCAGCTAATAGAGCTCTAAGAGAAGTGAGAGTCTTCTCATGAGGCCATGATTAGTCCTCAGCAGGATCAAGACTTGGTTTGATCAAAAGACGTCGAACCAAACTTCCAAGTCAAAACTACGGTCCTGAAATGGGATGCACAAGCTACCAAACCTAGGAATCATGGAAATTTTGACCCACTATGGATGGGACCCTTCAAAATCAATGCATGTAAGCAGCATAACACATTTGAGCTCAAAACAATGGAAGGTGACTCTTTAGCAATTCCGGTGAATGGAATTCACTTAAAGCCTTTCGTGTAAGTCCCTTTGCAAAAGTTGTATTATATGTATAGTTTTACTTTTTATTATTTTTTTTCTATTTTTTTTTTTCCCTTTAATAAGTGTCCTGACACGTGTCCTTTTGGAGGCCCTTGCCCCTTTTTGAAGTTTTGGAGGGAGTGTACTTCCCTATTTTATCCCCAAAATTAATGATCTAGTGACTTCCTTGCACTCAAGAGAAAAATATTTCAAGTGACACAAGATCCCTTGAAAGACTCAAAGTGTGGCACTCAGTTCATTAATTAGAGAGGGGGTTATGTGAGGTGACCCATTTACGCATGAGCCATTACTCTTAAAGAAGGAATGACTATTTAAGATATTGGGAGCATGTAATGAGGTTCATTCCAAATCTAGAGCCTCCGAAATCAGTTATCGAGCATCAGAGTTAAGGAAAAAATTCTAGCCTTTCCCATCACTCAAAGTGACACCATGGTAGCCTCTAGTTCTACACCATCGATAAAATATTACACAAGACAACCAATTCCCCCTCGGTCTCTACATAGCCAAGATTGAATTTTCTAGATGGAGGGTCCCAGTTCAGTGACCTACTATGATCTCTCGACCCCACCAAAATGTCTTCGATCCATCCCTCAACAAGAAGCCTAAAGCTTTGAGGGAGGCAGCCTTTGCAAATTTCTCAAACTAGGAGACTCTGAATCTTTTCAGGCTCTAGAATCTAGAGCATGATGCTCACTCAATACATGGTGCCCTTAGTTCACCCCTTCCCAGAACTCATACGGATGTGCATGGACTATTTCAACCCCAGAGCCCACAATATCCAGGGTAGAAATCTAACAATGGTGATCACACCACAAGCCATCAAGGACATGTTGGCCCTAACTCATGACCCAACAACCAACTTCTATGATATGGCCAAGCTCTAAACTATTAGGTGCAAATGCCAAAATAAATCCCCTTTCCTTAATAGGGAGATAAAACAAACAGACGTAAGTGGCTCTAGGACCACAGGTTTCCTATTCCATTGAAATTACTTCAAGTGGATTCTCAAGATGCCTTTTTCCATGTTGGCATTCATTTTTGATAGATTCCAATAGAGGTGTGGAGGATTGGTAGATGGCAACCTTGTTTTGAATGAGGTCTATCACAAAAGGAAAGAGATGTACCATTTTGATTTCACCAAAGCCATCGCAAGATCTATGTGTGAGCAACTTGCCCAATTCTTGGTTACCTCAACATTCAGGTATTCATCCTATCTGTTCCATCTCATCCTTTATCAAAATGCTAAATATTTTAGTCAATTTATGACTCTGGATATATGGGATATGAAAGTGGACCCACAAAAGGTCATTCCAATATCCACATGGACCCATATATTGTCTCCATTTTCGTCAGATGTATATGAATTCTTCAATTCTTTCATGGAGCCCCTCTTACTCAAAATTGATCTAGAGGGGATCAACAATAGGATGAACGACTCGGTGCAATCTATCCTTTCTAACCCCTTACACCCCTACAATTACTTTTTCACCAAAGGGCATTCTATGATTCACCTGCATGGTTTCAAGGAAGAATCTTTCATGCTTCCCAGGGTCCTCACGGAGTGAGTGGTTGGCCTAGAGATAGCCAGAAACTAGTACTCCTGGACATTGAATTCAGCTCAGGCCAAGAAGAAGGCTCTTTTTTATCTCCCCTTGAGAAAGGAGGAATCACTATACTAAAAAGGAGGGTGGAGCATAGCCTTATGAAGAAGTTGGCTTCTTACGGGTTTTCTTTGATTCAAGACTCTTGGAGGTACGACCTAGATCAAAAAATGGCTAAGAATTCTAGTCCTTAAACAAAGTCCCCAACTCCTCCTACATCCATGAGCCAAGGGAATTTTTTGAAGTAAGGTGGAGTCCCAGAGAGAGTCACCCACATATTTTTTGAGCTCAAGGACATTTGACCCCAGTCTGGAGACATTCCACCAAGGAAAATATAAGTATGACCCCACTCTCACCATGACCAAGGGACTCCAGTGGCCTTGAAAAAGAGGGACTGGAGCATGGAGAAGATTGAGGCCTATTAGAAATATAGGCAAGAGATTGGAAAGACCACCCATAATTTTGAGGCCATCCCCAACAATGAACAGTGGGAGGATTTCTGGGATGAGATCATGTGTCTGATATAGAAAGTGAGGATATGGTCACTTTCATTCTAGAGTGGTCCACAAGATCGAATGTGAGTCCTCCGGTCCCCAAAAAACAAAGTTCCTATTCTACCCCACCTTCCATTCCCCAACAAAATCTTCCATCCTAGACTCCAGTGCACCCACAACCTGTGACTATCCCTTTAGGTGAGGTCACTATGAAGATCCAACCAAAGCCCCCATGTAAAAAAAAATGAAATCCATGGTGGTTCTATTTCTCCTCTACCTCTTCCTCCACCGGGAGCCCCATTTCAATCTCCTCCTCCACCACCCTCTTCCCTTTTTAGTGGTGTCCCCTTATCATTCACCCCAACTCAATCCCTTCCTCCACCTAGAGTCCCCATTCCCTCTTGGCCTTCCTTCATCCATCCCAACATTTTCCCCCATGTGGTGGTAGGCCCTTCCTCTACCATAGTGACTTTAATGCCTCAACCACAAGAAACCATTCCTTATGGCCTACCACCTGGGTTCCCATTCACAGGTGGGGTTGTCTCTTCTTCTTCCAAATTTCTAAGTCAAGATGAAGCCACTAAAACCACTCAGACAATATAAGAGTGAAGAAGAAGAAGAAGGAAAAATGTTTGTGGGAGTGATGAAGTAGATGCGGTCATTATATGACCATCAACAGAGCTCCTTAACTATTACATGACTCATTCCCTAGGTATCCAAACCTACAAAACAAATGCAACCTAATGACTACTCTATCAATGATCATCATGGTAGACCTCTCAGAGTTCGACCCCAAGACAAGGTTGAATTAATGAACAAGACCATACAATGGTAGTCACGACAAACTATTTGAAACTCAACAATCAAGCTGAAGAAGGCACAATCAAGCCTTCATAGAGCAGAGGCCACTATGGCCAGCCATCAAGCTGAGCTAAAGGGAAAAAGAAAAGAAATAGAGCAGCTTCACAAGGAGTTAAGGGGAGTTCCTTCACAAGAAGCCCTTATGGATTCTCAAACTGAGGTTAAAACCCTAGCATCCAAGCTCACCATATCCAGTCATCGGCCAATTCACTCTCACAGGAGAAAGGGATCCTCCAACAGGGGATTGATTTAAAGAAAGTGAAGTGGTTGCAACTCAATCCAAGTTGTGTGCCATTGAAGTCGAGAAGGAAAACCTCCAAAAAAGCTTAAATCATCGAGGACATGTGGTCAAGGATTTGACCGAAAAATTGGGACAACAATCCCAAAAGGGGGGATTGTAATGTTGGTACATGAACTATATGCTTCCTGTTGTGACAAATTTCCACTAAGGAAATGGATTTAGTCCCCACACTCAAATTCATATCGATGCATAGAATTGTGCTCCAGTGTAGAAACATGACCTCCACCATCACCAACACAGTGTCTACCAAGGTCCCTAAATCAGACTTCTTGATTCAAAAGCTTTATAATGCTTTGGAATCTTCCCTTGAGGGGGTAGGGATTACAGACAGGTGGCTGATTGCCACTAAAATCAATGAGATTCTTGAGATGCAACAAGGCTTCCATCAAATGCTAGAATCTCTTGATGCAACTCCACCAGGAATCAAGGATAGGAAGTAGAGCATCGATGAACTAGTTCAGTTAGGCTTCCCTTCTCCCTTTCTCGATGACTCTATAGTCCTCACAAAGGACCAAATTCAATAGCTCCTGGTTAGTTTCAAATGCCAAGATAAGACTGTCTTTTAGTCTTTAAAGGAGAGTTCTAGTGTGGCCAAGGTGGAAGCCATTTTAAACCCTATCATCTAGCTAGAGTTCCACTTGCATGTAGTGGTGTGGAATCTCCAAAATTCCTCACATAAGGAGATAATCAAGTTGGATCACACTTCCAGGCCTTGCAAAGAAGGACATATCCAATGGAGGAAGAATGGCTTGGATATCAAGCTACCTTGCAGAGGACTTTGAGTGGCATTTTTTGGGCCACATTTTGATTTTTGAAGTAGAGGGATCATGTGGTTTCTTCCATGATTGACACGGAGTCCCTAGGTGAGTCACCATAACTATAGAGTCCTTTTTATAGAGACCTCTTTTGATCACCATTTTTTGTCACCCCGAGCCCTTGTTTCTTCTTTTTCACTCAACTCAAAATTGGCTAAGTATGGAATTGAATGCGAAGGTGTCCACATGTCTTGTTGGTGCAAGCTAGGCATAAAGAAAGAAAGGGAGGCTCTCAACCTTGCGCCACATCATCCATCTATCTCGGGCCCGATATCTATTCCCCGATGAGTTGAAAATTCAAAAACATAGTAAACATATGACATGCCCTCCATGTGTCACCCGAGCGCTCCTCTTAGTAATGAAAAAGAGGAATCCTCCCAAAATAACACGCACCACCACATGTCTTAGAAAGGAAATCTTTCAAAAAGGACTCTCAAGCAAGTGTCCATTCTCCATGTGTCAGGAAAGGATTATCACCGACTCCAGAGGTGACAATTGGGTGAATTAAAAGAAAATTACAAATATCTCAACAAGTAGTTGAGATACTGACCCAAAAGGGAAAGATCATTAAATATTACCAGTAGAAACCCTAGTTCCATACATCAAAACAAGAGCCACAAACAACTATAAAAGGGCGTCTGATTCGGAGAAGAAGGGAGGAGCTTTTGGAAGAAAAATAGGAACAAGAAGTTGTAAAAAGAATTCAAAGGTTTAGTTTTGTATTAGCCAAGTCTTAGTAAGACTCATTTGTAAGGAAGTGGTAATCTGTGCTATTCTAGCCTTATGTATTATTTCCTCTATAAATCGAGTTCTTGTTCTATGCAATTGTTGGTTTTCATATTCTGAGTCCTTATGTTCTGGTTAGTAGTTCTAGATAATTTATAAAATCTATCATTCCATATGCCCTTGGGTTTAACTTATCTATTACTTATGCTTATCATTCTTTGGTCCGCAAGAACACCATCAATATTCACCCAAATTCCATTTCTGGTTATGAATGAGTCTTATTAAATTGCATATTTTAATAATAATAATAATAATAATAATAATAATAATATATAGTAAAAGAAAGATATGTAAATAATATATAGATATAATAGTAAAATAAAAAAGAGAGAAACAAATAGTTATTCAACAAAATAGAAGTTAGATTTCTTTTTATTTATGTGAGTTTGACATGGAAATGGGTTAATGGTGTGTGAAAGGGAGACCTACAAAAAATTGAACTGTTGAAAATACCTTGGGAAATTTCAAGTAAATGCATTTTCTAGGCTTAAACTAACACGCATCCTAAACAACCTTGAGACATGTCATCTTCCTTGCATAATAAAACAAACACTTTATTTGAGGTTTAAAGGCGTTAACCACGATGAAACCCAAGTTAATGTTGTAGATTTAGCACCATTTGGATAGTTGTAATGAGTGAAGAATTTAGAGCCCTACTCTACTATAAATGGTAAAGAATGGATCTATACACTCATAATAAAACAAACAAAATGTTACAGAGAACGGTGCTAAATGGATCTCTTGTTATTATCCATCCTAAAATAATTACCATTGTGGGTTAGATCATCCCTGCGTGCAAAGATAAATATGTAACCAAATAACTCTTCACTTTACTATAGAAAAATGGATTGATCTATATTTGTGTGCGTATCTCGAAGTAGGTTCAATGGTCTTTGATAGGAAAGGAAACTTCCCGCATGCCATTATTTTGATGGTGTATGCGAGAAGAAGAAAAAAATTCATTCATACACAATGTCTAGTTGTGTTAAATTTACTTCTTTTGCTTATGAGCATTTGCTTTACATGCAATATAACCTTTATAGAAAATTGATACCACTTTTTTTTCCTACTCTTGATATTTTATTTAAGTAGATGTTGTAGTGATTAAGACATTGAAAGTTCCCTTTCCTGCTATCCCACTTATGTCTCTCGCCAAACCCTTTATTTTATCAATCTCAACCTCTTAGTCGATGTCCTCTCATCGAGTGCCATGGTTACAGGATTTATTAAAAAAATTGGTTGAACATCCTCTGGACATAGCATAGACAACTATCAAAACACATTGGAAAACTAATTTTTTCTAGTTTCTCCCAGCCTACGCCAAAATGGGATATTTAGACCAAGCACATGAACTATTTGACTAAAATACCTTGAAGAAACGTGGGTTTTTGTCTTATGATGTGGTTGTAAATGCCTTGTAATATTTTTAAGAAAAATGAGGAAGCATGAGAAATCCCACAAACTGTTTCCAAAAAAACCGAATGTGATGCATCCTCATTGAATGCAATGATCACAAGTTTTGTGAAAACTAGGTATGGTTTTCCTTTCCTCCCACATTAAATTTTTATTTCTTCATTTGTTTCTTTTGGAAATTAAATATTTAATAGAAATAAATGTAAATCCAAAAATATCTAAAATTACCTCGATTTAAACTGCACAAACATTGAAAATCGACCTTGAAAATTGCATGCATGAGCACCTCACTCTAATATACCACAAATATGAAACTTCTAGCATGACCCCTGGTAATGTAGGAGACCATGGAGAACCTTAAACAATTTTTTTGAACTCATTTAACACATTTTTGATTCAAGTTTCAAATTTCTTTTAACATATTAGTCACTTGTAGTGACATACTCATTTCAATAAAATACGATTGGTTTTGGCTTATGGTTACCACTTAGAGTGAGAAAACCAAAACCAATGCCACCTACATATAGGATCCCAAAATATAATTATAAACAACCTTCATTTCAATGAAAACACTTTTGATGACTAGTTTTGTAAGAGGATTTTGAGGCCCACTAGTCATTGTGCGAGAAAAGTTCCTAACACAATTACGATAACCAACCCCAAAGTTTCCCTTGTAACTTGAACTCTTTTGGTCATAATCAACTTCCATCAGACAATATGAATTCTATGTATATGGGGGAATAATTATGAATTGTCAATCTTCGTATTTGAACTTAAAACAAGTGTTCTCAAGGCCCAATTTGTAAGCACTTTAGATGTTTCAACTAACTTTCACCAAATTACAACTTTAGCTAAACACACCTTCTAAGGGTCCCATTTGACTCCTAACTAACCATGGAACCTTGTAGATATTGTTTCCATAATTTATAGAGTATGAATTGATCAAATTCTTGTATGAATGGTTTTTTGAGGAATTATGATGTTTCTCTCTCTTCCTTTTTCCTCTCTAGAAGTAACTATGAAATTTTGACTGGTTTTAAAAATGTAAATGAGTTATAAATGTTTATGGGTTAGAAATGAAATGAAAATTGTATAATGTATGTGGTTATGATATGATGAATAGAAAAGAAAATGAATTCTATACTTTTCTCTCTCTTCTTGTTTCTCTCTAGAAATAACTATGAAATTTTTGATTGGCTTTGAAAATGTAAATGGGTTAAAAATGTTTATGGGTTTAAAACAAAATGGAAAATTAGATATGCAATTTATGTGGTTATTTTATAGTGAATGGAAAATAATATGAAATTTTAGACTTTCTCTCTCTTCTTTTATCTTTCTTGCTTTATCTCTCTCTAGAAGTAACTATGAAATTTTGACTGTTTTGAAAATGTAAATGGGTTAAAATGTATATGATTTTGAAATGAAATGAAAATTGGATATGAGATGTATGTGGTTATGATATGGTGATTTGAAAAGAAAATGAATCCTAGAATTTCTCTCCTTTCCTTACTCTTCTCTTTAAAAAATAGAATATGGAAGTGTGAATGTGTGAAGAAACGACCTCTCTCTCTCCTATCTCTACCTCTCTCTACTTTCTACCTCAATTGCTTGAAATGATTGTTGTTTGGATTTTATTCTTGCATATAGGGATTTCCATACCGGTCCTAGGATTGAAATTGCATTGGTTGCAAGTACTTTGAATAAGAGGAATTTAGGATGTGATATGTTGTATTTATAGACACTTATAATTATTTCTATGCAAATTTATTATTAAAATTGCACTAACTATCCTTCTATAAGTCATTATCCTATTAATTAGCCTATTTGAGGATAATTAAACCTTTGTTGACTTTCTAAAAGGAGACTTAGCTTTCCAAATGTCAATTTCACCTTTCTAATTTGAGTTTCACTTGAGTTTGGCCTTTTTGGACTTTAGTCCCACATGAGTCCAAAACATCCCTTTCCTCTTCCTAGGATTAGAAACCTATAAATACAAGCATACCCCCCCCTTTTTGCTAAGAACACTCCTCCATTTTAGAGACTAGCTTATGCCATCTTTAGATTTAGTAGTTTTCATTGTTATTTGAGCTATCTTTGCTTTAACCATTTGCATTTCTAAACATCAAGCTTGAGTAAATGGGATGAACCATTGGCCTTAAAATCCATTAATGGTGAGATCTCACTCTCAAACCCTTGATTATTAAACAAGCATAACTGATTGCTAGGAGCTTTAATAGGTTCATCTTTCATAGCTTTCATGGAGTAGAGAAATATCTAGATATCTAGGGTTTGAATGTTTATTTCAAGTTTATATATGCATGCAAAGAGATAGTTCTTGTTTAGCTCTAAATGATGGTTCATTGTTGAAGTTTGGAAAGCTTTGAAGCTTTCTTGAGTGTTCTAGGCTTCATTCCATAGCTACACCAACTTACACATGAATACATATGGCACGCCCGATGGGACTAACCCCATAGTCCATTAGAAGTTGTTTAAATTTTGTCATTTACATGCTTTTTCTAACCATTTTTATGTTTTTTTGAGGGAAAAATAGTTTTATCCATGCATTTGGTAAAATTATATGTGTTAAATCTCCCTTTAGCATAGGTATTTAATGGGTTTGTGTTAGAAAAGTAGTTAAAGGACTAATTTAGGACATGTTTGCATTTTTAGTTTTTTGGTTTCCATGTTTTTGGTGGTTTTAGGTTGTGCTTACACGTAAAAAAAGAAGTGCGTACTTATTAAAGGATCACGTACACATCAACAAGTGCATGTGCATACATACATTCCCATCATGTTCTTGAACCCTACAAACTAAACCAAAGACATGTACAAAACCTATGGCACACATTTTCAAAAGGCTCATGTACACATCATTGTAGATGTGTAGGCATAAACCCCCTCTGTGTCATTTTTCCATTTTACCCGGGATGCGTACACATCTTCTGTGGTCACACACACTGTTAAAAGGCTCACGCATGCATCATTCTAGACACGCAGGCATAAATACCCTCTTTCATTTCCATAGACCCACGCATACATTAAAAGGGGCATGCACATACCTAAATCCACACACACACCAAAAAAAGGGTGCACATGCATTCCTCTATCAAAATTAATTTTTTGTTGCACAGTTGCATAATTTGATATTCTATGGTTTTTCTAACATTCTTGCAGGTTTTTAACAATGTTTTGTAGGTTCTTGTTTATTATTTGTTTTATACTAACTTGATTTAAGGTGTTTGCATTTGTTTTTTTCTTTCTTATGCTTTCCAAACACTTCAATTAAGTTTCTAAATGGGAAAAAGAACTTCAAAGTTGGCTAAAAGAAACTTTATTACACACAATTTGATTAAGTATTTTCCATTTTACAAGTTTAGTGAGGTTTTGTGTTGCGTATGCTCTTTCCTTGCATCTTAGGATGATCTTGGAAATCAGAAACAATGTGTTATCTCCTTTATATGATGTTTTGACAAACTTGGAAAATTACTAATCATTGTGTGTAGAACCAAATCTACTTGCAAAAGAATTGAGATCAAAACAATACTAATGTGTTTGATGTAGGTTGTCAAATGGTGTGCAAAAAAACCACACTAAGTCTAAAAAGATAAAAAAACACACCACATTCAACACATTATATATACAGGTTTGGAAAAGGGTACGTCCCTATCCACTTAACTAGAATGTAACCCCTTTGGCATAACACCTTAAGCTACAATAATGGGGGTGGTTCTAGGAACCCTAAAGTAGTCCACCACTGAGTAACCTCATGGATGAAATGGAAGTACCTCACTTTACCCACTTGACTAGTATTATCTTTGAGTTAGAGCACCAAACATACTCCATTATGACCCTAGTGAAATATAAAAAGAACACATTCATTTCTCATTATATTTGAAGGGGGTAAAGTAAAGCCGAAGATACTCCAAGATTAGTCATTATGACTTTCTTTAAAATCAAGCTCGCATTGTGTGTTTTGTAGCACCTAGTTGAGAGATCTAATAGGAAATCCATTTCTTCAAGAGGCCAACTTATGCTAGTCCAAATTATCGAGTCAAAGAGCCATCATGAAACACTAACTTCTTTGGAGTCAAAACCTTGTTTTACGAACAAGGGGAGAGTCCCTCAAAGTTGGGGTCTAGTGATATTCATCACAAAGCTCACAACATATCACTTTTTCTTAGTTCTTCACTTTCCCTAAGGCAAGGTGAAACTCTGCAAATTTATACTAGCTAGTTTCACCACCACTTGGTCTATTTCCTTTGCATTCTTGTTGCCCATTTGGGACAAGAGAAGGCATGTTTCACGAGTGTTATCAATAGATAGTGTTCACCACTTTTTTTTATCCATTTACGCTCATCCATGTTTGTGGATGAGTTGTTAAATGTCTAAAGTGTGTGGGTACATATTTACATCTTGATAGCCACTTGGTCTTGATTTCAAGATCATCATCATAGTTAGGATTGGTTCATCATTTGATCCCCTTAGAATGTGTTACCTTGTTCATTGTCTCAACACAATTTAGATACCTATGTCACATTTCTCGTAAATGTGATCTAAGTGTCTACATTGTGGTGATACGCTTGCCCACATTTTAGCACTTCCTTAGTATACTTTGACTTAGTTTGACTTCAGACATTGTCCCAAATATTGAAAGGTGTCACTTACTTTGTTTGTGTCATTTTTCAATACCACTTTGGCACTAATATCTCACTTCTCATGCAAAGCTTGATCAATGTGTCCAATTGGTGTAGCTACATGGCTTACATTTGTAATCCTCACCCTTTAACATTTAGGCCTTGTTGGTTGTTAAACTCATCATAGTATCCTTTGATTGGGAATCACACTTACACTTTGTTAATACTTACACCTTGTTCATTTTTAACTTGACCTAAGTATTGACATAGAGTTGGCTATCTAACATCAAAAATATCATTAAAAGAAAGGTATAAATACTTTGATCGATTGATTGGTTACCTATACTTGCATGATTTGTTCCTTGTATGATTGAAATTTACATATACTTGTACCTAGGACAGATCATTTGATCCTTGATTCTTTTGACATATCATTCTTTAGAGATAGAGAGCTAAACCACTTTGAGACATCTAGGTGAGATAAATTATGTACACTTAGGTTGATTATAACTTAGTCAAATCTAGATAAACCTCATGTAGAAAAAGTACCCATGCCACCTATCACAAGGATGATGGCTAGAAGAATGGAACGTGAAGTGGAGATGAACCCCTTCGGTGTTGATAATGCTCTATGGAATAATCCCTTTACTGGTACTAACCTAAACGCTCATTTTTCTGAAGTAAAAGATATTGAAACATGGGTTGATCCAAGTAGAAATGACATTGATTCATCACAAGGTGAGAATAACCTTGATCTCACATGATTTGATGATCTCTTATACCTAAATAAAGACCAAATACTTACATGCATGTCTAGAATTAGGAGCAAGCTACCACAAGACCATGACATGTCTGTTAAAATGATTAACATAAATGAGGAAGAGTCACAAAGACCTCCTCTTATCGACATGCATGGTACAAGTCACACTAATCCCTTTGATGGGATATGCTTCCACTTCTAGTCATGAAAATAACAACTTTAAGAATGAAGCACTAAAAAAAATGATGGTGCTCGAAGAGTACCTTTTAAAGCCTCACGTAGGGTCAAAATCAAACAAAAACAAGGAGATACCTCCTCAATATGACACAAAGATGACCACCAAACCAAAGAAGAGGTCCTCCAAAGAAAAATACTTAAACTTAGCCAAAGGTTAACAAGCTTACACACATCTAAGGATGCAAAAAAGTTTCACAAAAGGAGAAACATAAATCTAAGTCTAGTGAACTACACACTAACCCTCACAATGATGAAGTGTTAAAGGTTAGTCTGAATAGACCACCTTCTCCAAAAAATACCAACTCATACACAAGAGCTACAATCAATGAAAAACATGCTCACAATGCTACAAGAAAGTAATGTGGGCCATAACAAGAAATATCAATACGAGGAGCTATGTCCCTACCCTTTCGATAGAGACATGTTACAAATGCCATTCCCAAAAACTTTGATATACCTAAGTTTGATAAATATAAAGGTAAGGGTGATCCTCATGATCATATAAAATAATTCTACATGGCTTGTCCAGAAGTTGCATATAGCGACAACTACCTTATTCATTTATTTCCTCAGTAGTTTGGTGAAAGAAGCACTAGAGTGGTTCCTACACATACCCAAGGGAATGATTGTTACATGGCCCACATTAGCTGAAAAAGTTTGTGTGACACTTCTCCTTTAACATGGAGAGTGATATAACCATGCTAGAATTATGTACTGTAAAACAAAAACCTAATGAATCCTTCACCAGTTTCTTACAATGGTGGTGTGGTTTGGCTAGCCATTTTTTCCTTGCAATGTCCCTAAAAAATAGATGGTTAGCATCTTTGTACCTAATCTAAACCCAGACATAGCCTTTCATTTACAAATGCATTATGTCTCTAACTTTGAAGAAGTTATAGAGAAGGGAAGTAACATTGAAAAGGATCTCTAATCATGAAAGGGACTATTAAACCCTTCTCCAAGGATAAACATATTGAATCAAAACCTACAAAGAAGCCTAAATTATTTAAACAAAACAAGAATGTCATAGGAGATGGCATCACTGATTCCAAAAGAGTCTAGGTTGTCTAGAGTGGTCCTCTTCTGAAACTCACACAAGGACCTCATCAAGACAAAGACAAAGGCCCCAAAATAGACATTCACGCCTCTAATTAAACCATTTTTGAAATTTTAAAATAGTTAGATACAGTGAACATGGTCACCTATCCTCCAGCCACAATACCCTTCCCTAAAGATGCACCTAAACTAGGATGGTATAAAGAGCATGAGTATTGTGACTTTCATCATGTCAAAGGACACAAGACTAACCATAGTGTATGAGGTTACGACACTATATACATGACCTTATTGAAGAAGGAAAGATTGAGGTGGATTCACCTAAATTTGGGGAAGGTCCTAATGTAAAAATGGGGATATTTAAACAACCTTTCCCTAACCATAAGAAATAGGAGAACAAGAATCCAAATCAAGGGGAGTCATCTAATAATTATAGGGCTATAAATTATGTATATACCTCTATAGATAATCCTTTTGATTCCCTTATAGGTTGTATCCAATCATCTGATGAACAAGTAAACACCATTAGAATTGTAGGTGATAGTTTGTGTCCATAGGAACATGATGCACATGCTTAGTGATCTCCAAACCTACTCAATATGTCCCTCAGAAACTCAATATGACTTGTTAGACCAATTAGAGAAGACCACTACTAAGATTTCAATCTTAGATCTTCTAAAAATCTCAAACAATCATAAAGACATATTGTATAAAACTCTTCAGGGGTCTCTTGAATATCCATAGATGTAGATCCCACAAATCTCCAAGAAATGGTCACAAACCTTTCTTCTAATGAGTGATCTATTTCCTTTGACCAGAATGAGATACCACATAACAAACCTAGTCATAATATGCCTTTATATATAGAAGTCTTTGTTACTCATCACAAAGTCAAAAGAGTGCTTGTAGATGGTGGATCTGTTTGAACATCTACACTTTGAAGCTTGTTCAAGCAACTTGGCCATCACGAAGAAGACTTGGATCCTAATACCATCACCATCATGACATATGATAATGAGGAATGTGAGAGATGGGTACCATAATGATACCCATAGAGATAGGGCCTGCTTATCATGATACAAAGTTCTAGGTTCTTGATTTGGACCTCCCATATAACATGCTCTTAGGATGCCCATGGATTCATGCCATGAAGGTCATTCCTTTCGAATTATCATCATAGTGTATCAAGTTTCCTCATGAAGGATAGATGATCACCATTCTGGGTGACCCTGAACCATTTACACATTGTAGAGCATTGTATAGTTTCTCACAAGAGAATGTATGAGTGTCCTTCTATAGATATTGTGGTTCCATTACAAATAGAGGCTATGAAGGATCATGTAGATCTAGATATGTTGACACCATGCAATCAAAATTTTCCTATGTTGGTTAATCCATTTTCTACATGGGAAGCAACATTTGGGAAATACGGCCCAAAGATCAATTCAATCTTGAACAAGCCCTATTGATATTTGATCTTTCAGTGTCACCTAAGACATGTGGCATAGACCATATTTCCAATCCAAAAGCACTCAGGCTAGTTTCCTTGAGCCCCTTAAAAGGTTTACTCCTAGTGGTCTCTTGTTAGATGAGAAGATGCTAGATACACCTACCAGTTGGGTACCCAAAGGAACTATGGATTCATGTCACCAAGCTCCCCATTTTATCAAAGCACACACATGATGCAAGTCATGGGATATCAAGGAGCTGGATGCGGCCCATATGCACAAGGTAGATTAGAACCTATTCCACTTCCCCATGGAAGTATAATAAGCATGGCCTTGCATTCAGCCTCATAGAGCTCTACTTGTAGAAATAAATGACACTTCCTCTAATGTGAGGATGACTTATCTAATTCAAACAATGACACAGATTCCCAGTATAGCCTATACGAAGATCTTGCCTCTACTAACCTATTTCCCATTCTTCCATCCTTACTCTTTCTGAAACAAATCCCCAAGCCAATTCCCAAGTTAACCTAGTATATCCTGACCTAATTGATTGGGATCAACAACTTCACATGTCGATCGATCTATTTGAAAATGACGAGGCAATTGAAGAGTTCATGGGAATCAAGGATATGTTCCAATAGGTGATCACAAAAAGGATTTCACTCCATTGATCTAGATACATGTGCATATTTTGGGAAGAGGAAGAAATGTGTGGTCAACTGAATATCAACAAGCTCGAGGGAAAAATACTACTAAGAAGCCTTGAAAAAGAAACAAACCAAGACACATAGTGAAAACCTCTTTGAGGCACTTGTGGAAAAATAGTTAGAAAAATCGATGGAAAAGTAGTTTACCCACTCAAAGATGATGATCTCTCTGAACCACCTATGGAAGTAGATTTGACTCTTCCTCCTGATCCTACATGGATGGAGGATGCATAAAAATGTTGGTTGAAGAAACAATCAGTGTCAACATCAAGACAAAGAAGAGCCTAAGATGATAAAGTTGGGAGCTTCACTCTCAGTATAAGAACAAAGACCCTCGTAGCCCTATTACAAGAGTATGCAAATATATTTTGCATGGTCGTATGTGGATATGCTAGGTTTGGACCCAATGTTGGTTATACACAACCTTTTTGTACACCCAAATGCCAAACCTATCAAGTAGAAACTAGAAAGATGCATCCAAAAATTGCATTACTTGTCAAAGAGGAACTTGAAAGACTATTAGCAACAGGTTTTATCAAACCTATTGACTATTCGGACTAGATATCTAATGTAGTCCCAGTTCAAAAGAAACCAGTTGGTATCAGAATATGCATTGAATTCTTCAGGGACATCAACAAAGCATGTCCTAAGGATGACTTCCCCTTTCCTAACATCAACATGATTGTTGATTGATTCGAATGCTGGTTATGAGATGCTATCTTTAATGGATGGCTTCTTAGGTTATAACCAAATCAAGATCAAGAGGAAGATCAACACAAGACTACTTTCATTACCCCTTGGGACATTTTTCTATCAGTCATGCCTTTTGGCCTCAAGAATGTTGGGGCAACATATCAGTGAGCCATGACTTGTTATTTTCCATGATATGATGAATGATATCATGGAAGATTACATGGATGATATATTAGTAGCAAATAAAAACTAGAGAAGAGCATCTTGAAGTACTAAGGCATATTTTTCAACGTCTCCAAGATTATAAGGTTTGGTTGAATCCCAAGAAGTGTGTCTTTGGCATACAATTAGGAAAATTATTAGGTTTCATTGTCTCACAAAGAGGAATAGAGGTGGATCCCACTAAAGTGGTGGCTATAACAGAGATGCCTCCACCCACAAATCTTAAACAACTAAGGAGTCTACAAGGGAAAATTCAGGCAATCCACCGATTCATATCACAGCTTATGGATAAGTGCCATCCTTTTACACATCTATTGAAGAAAGATGTTACCTTTACATGGGGAGAAGATTTCTAGAAAGCCTTTGCACTACTCAAGCAATATCTAGCAAGTCCACCTGTTCTAATGCCACCTACCCTAGGCAAACCCTTACTACTCTATATTTCAGCTACTCAATTTTCTATTGGTGCATTGATTTCCCAATATGACCTAAGCCATAAAGAACAAGTGGTTTATTACTTAAGTCATACCCTCATTTCCTATGAGTTAAATTACCCTCAGATTGAGAAAGATTTCCTAGTTGTGGTGTTCACCTTTCAGAAATTGTGCCACTATCTCCTAAACAATAAAACCAAGCTAATATCCAAGGTTGACCCTTTAAAATACCTCTTATCTAAACCTTCCCTGACATGATGGATGGCTAATTGGATCATCCTCCTTAGTGAGTTTGATATTGAGTTTGTAAATCAAAAATCCCTTAAAGGATAGGTGCTTGCAAATCAACTAGCTGAAGCTCCCTTACCAGAATGGAACCATTGTGTTTGGATCTCCCAGATGCATCCATGATGTACATAGAATAATCTATTATGTGGCAAATCCACTTTGATGGATCATTCACCTATCATGGTTCAGGAGAAGTGATACTTATCACCCCTACTAGAGAGATAATCCCACAGGCCTTCCATCTAGGATTCCCATGCATAAATAACATTGTGGAATATGAGGCACTCATCGTTGGGTTGAAGTTGGCCATCTATGGAATATCATAAATTTACTAGTCATTGGTGATTCATAGCTGATTATCAAACAAGTCAATGATGAATACAAGGTCAAAGATGAGAAGCTCATCCCCTATAAGAAGTTGGTTGAAACTTTGAAAGAGTATTTTTCCAAATCACTTTTGAACAAAGACCAATATCTCATAATAAATCAATAGATGTGATGGATACAATTGGATCTCTATTTTGCATTCCACCATAGAAAACAAGATTCCATTCTTTTTGAACATCTACAAATGTCTACATGTATGACATGTGACCCGAATCATGTTTGGCATGTGAAGTTGTTGGTCATTTCTCCCCTAGTATGATCCCATTTATAACTATTTACAGGATGGATCCTTTCCCCTAAATCACCCAAACTGAGAAAAATACCCTTATTCATCATATAACCCGATACACCCTCCTAGGAGGCACCCTCTATCATCATGGCTATGATGGGAATCTGCTTCGTTTTAGGATTCGACTAAGTCATCCAAGATTTTAAGGAAGTACATGGAGGCATGTGTGGAGCACACACCAGTGGAATGGACCTTGCAAAGAATCTATTGAGAGTGGGTTATTATTGGCCCACCATGGAAACAAATAGTTGCAATCATGTCAAGAAATGTGAACTCTGTAAAAATATGGCAACTTGATACATGCACCAACACAAGCTTTGTAGAGCCATCACAACACCTTGGCTATTTTCCAAATGGGGACTTGATCTCATAGGGAAGCTCACTCCAACTTCCTCAGATGGCCACACCCACATCATTACCACCACCGAATACTTCACCAAATGGGTAGAGTTTGTCCCTCTAACCTATGTAACCGGTGCACAAATCTCAAAATTTATCATGAATCATCTCATTTGTCATTACGACATCCCCTCACCATTGTTGTCAGAAATGGAAATTCCTTCAAGAACAAGATAGTTAAAGTGTTATGCCAATGCTTCCAAATCTAGCTCAAATGGTCTACTCCCTATTACCCTCAAGGTAATGGAAAAGTAGAGGCCACAAATAAAACCCTTGTTTGAATCATGGAGAAAATGGTTAGCAAAACAGGTCGTAATTGGCACCTCCATATTCATCCCACCCTCTGGGCCTATCGAACCTCCATTCACACCCCTACTAGTGCTACTCCATACTCACTAGTCTATGGTATTGAGGCCATTATACCCCTAGAAATTGAGCTTCCCTCCCTGAGAATATCTCTCTAGGATTATCTAGACAAGGATGAAGACTACAGAGTTTCTCTCCTAGAAAATTGGAGCTATTAGATGAGAAAATAATGAGATCCCTCAATCACTTAAAATTTTATCAAAAATGAAGTTTCATGAGGGTACAAAAAAATATCATACCTCATCAATTTGAGGTGGGTGATCTCATTTTGAAAGAAAACTAGAAAAACATTGTTAAAGATAGAGAAAGAAGGGAAAATTTGAGGCTAACTGGTTGGGACCTTATGTGGTCACTAAGAAATATGGATCGGGGATTATAAAATGCTCACTTAGATGGTGAGGAATTAAAGGAACTAATGAATGCAATGCACCTCAAGCACTTCTATGCTTAAATAATAAATTCCTTAGAAAAGAAAGAAAAAACAAGATAAAAAATCAAAAAATCAAAAAAAAAAAATAGTAAAAATAAAACAGGTTGTCCAAGTGTGAAAACCATGCAATTGTGGCACATTTAGGGAAGTCATTTGGGTGAAAACAAGTTTTCGGCACCTAAAGAGGGTTCATTGTTTACAAAACTCTCATAACTAGACGTGTAATACTTGTTGTTCTTAGGGCTAGGTTGCTTAGGTCTAGGAATCCTCTCAAGCTCATCCATATAGCCTTGATCTGGTTTGTTCTACTCCTATCTATCGCTGTGAAGATTTTCCTTTGTACATTCCCATCTAATGTTGGGGTAGCTTCACATATTCTTTCCTGAACATAACATGTGGCATTCTACCTTTGTATATTCCCATCTCATGCTAGGGGCATCCATGCTTCTTTACCTCGCTTTGGAAAATCACTTCGCAAAAACACAAAACATTCAAAAATGTTAGAAAAACCTAAACATCTGAAAACCCCTTTTAGGGATAAAATCACAAAAAATGTGAACAATAGCCTTGAAAATTGTCTTTAGAATGACACCAAAAATATTAGAAAATGAAAATCAAAATTGTCCTGCAAAAACAAGGTAGTGGTTTGATTACTTTTAGTTGTCGGTTTGTAGAGTTTTGATTGTAGTATATTTTTAGGTTGTATGATTTAAAATTGGATTCATTTGCTTGACTTAGATTAAATATTATTTGATACCAATTTAATTCATTTTAAACTTTCATACTTGTAAATATTGGTGTGTTTTCATCATTGGTTATATGCATTTATTAGGATTCATTCACTTACTTAGATTAAGTATCAATTTAATCTATTATTAAGTATGCTTGAGTTCATTCTTATTTCTATAGTTGTTTGTTTTTGCATGTGTATATTTGTTTAGTTTTGTTAATTTTTCTTGTGTTTGTTTCATGCACATTGTTTGTTATCATCATCAACATCTATCTATCATCACATCTAAAACATCATCTATACATCATATATAAAAAAATGCTAAGTTTTACATCAAGCATGTATGTTAAAGCTAATCATCATATACCATATCATCAATGGGGCAAGAGGGGTTGTGCATGATCACAAATCTATCCCCCACACAATATCCATAATAAAAACATGGTCTAAATCATATAGTATCTCATCCAAAAGAGTGCTATCATCTACTGCTAACTCATACACGATAATATGATAAAGTAAAGAAGTAAACATCCTATCAAAACATATGATGTAATACATCATCAAAATCCATCATGATACATACATAAGAAGTAAATCAAACAAAATCATGATATAATCATCATCCATAGTCATAATCATCATCATAAGTCATATAAATACATGGCAAGTATAAACATTGAATGTCCATCACATATATATAATGTCTATCTCAAAAATATATACATCATCGATACAAAATCTTCCATCAAGGGCATGAATCAAAATAAGCCTTCATCAGGAGGCATAATCCAAAAATGATACATCATACATCATCGATAAAAATTGAGCCTTCATAAGAGGCATACATCATAAATACATACATATGTGTATAATCAAAAATGAGTCATGTCTGACTTGATCCTCATGGGGACTCGGAGGCCTACGATCTAGCAAAGGGAGCATCACCTATGTACTATTCTTTCCTATTTGTCACCACCCTGTCTAGGGATCTCGTGGTTTCTCCACTAATCTAGCCAATGTCTTAGGTCTTTGTGATCTCTATGACCTACCCATCGATTGCTCCCTAAAGTCGGTACTCTCTGACCCTTTGGAACAACATCATAATATCGGGCCTTATAATAAAAGCCATCTACCATTAGTCGTAGCTAAGTCCATATATGTTTACGGTGTCATGGTGATCCATCAGTCCTCTAAAATGAATCCACCTCTACATGTAATCTCATTAGCTTGGCCTTTCCTACTGTCCTCTCTCACCACCAATTGGTCCCTCTCTATAGTAATCATCCGAACTCTTGGGCATGTGACTATTGCCATAGGCTCGTAATCGTATGCCATCTGTATCCATCTACTAAATTTTCTAAAACCAAGTGGCACCATCTCCACCACCTCCTCTCCTTGGATAGCATGTGCTCTGCTTTGATCTCTCTCATAGGTCACAACCTCGTAGCTATGACTTGACTTGATCTCTCTCATCATCACCTTTAGAGTTGCATGGCAACAACCTCTGTAACTAACTATTACTATAATGCAACTACCTTCCTCATCTCCCCATCATCACCACCACCTCCATCTCCCCCATCCTCCACCTCTTAGTGGACTATGTGGTGGGATAATAATTGGCCTCTTATGTGTAGTGCTCATCCTAAAAGAGGACCCTATGTCTTTGCTCTCTTATGCTAGCACCTACTGTATAGGGAATATACAACACAACTACTATGCCCACTCGGGCATTTATATTTGCGTAGATAATAGAACCTACCTTTGTCTCTCGCCCTATGCCTATTCCACTATAAAGTTGAGGACCCTATCCACCACCGCCATCATGGCCCCACCACTTTGCCATCATCCATCATCACCATCATCCTCATCATCATAATCATCCTCGTCATTGTTATGCTTCTCTGGTAGTGGCAGCCTAACTTTGAAATCCCATAAAGCATGTGGAATGGTAAGGCGGGGTAGTAAGACTATAAAATACTAGGTGCCATACTTAACAAGTAACCTCGAGGTATCTAATATATCTCAAAGACACCCATACATGTGGCACCATCCCATCAAACCTAGCTCGAGCCCTATTTGGCTGAATTGGCGGCCCCATGTCAAATCTCTCCGAAGCCCTTTGTGTATACCACATGAAAGGATTTGGTACATCATGTACTATGCTAAAATTTCTATGACATCGTCTACCCTATAGAAATATGTGATATAACCCTCGAATGTCAATCAAAAATGATCAACCATGGCTATGTTGAGCTCATCTCCATCCTCGGCCCACTGATAATGTTGGTAGGGCCTCCACACTATCATATGTTGCACAATGTCATCCAACTACCTGCGATAATGATAAGTATCACCCATGTTCCCTCTAACATCATCTCCAAAATAGACCCATCCCATAACTAAGGCTCCTCTAGATCCCAAACTCAAAGAACACCTATAGGGTGACCAATGACTATGTGGTCCCACACCCATATATGTAGTAATGTGGTAGGACCCACAGTCTTCTAACCGTGGTACATAATAAGATGTAGGTCCCAGTATAGATGCACCAATATGCAATGGCCCCAAAAATATCACTCACCTCGGAATATACCTTGTATCACACTAATTAGGCCCAGAGGAAATGAGGAACCTATCTTGTTAGTAAGAAAAAAGCCATTGAAAAGAGCCATCAAATATAACGGCATGCAATGAAAGCTAGGATTTGCAATGCATCGGTGTAAGTACATTGTCATACCTCAATAAGGTATATCATCACATCCAAAAACCTCAATAAGGAAGTCTAATATCTTAGGTGAGAACTAATATACTTGAAGACTGTCCTCGATACGTACGTGCAAAATGCACCAAACATCCTAGAGGGTAACAGCCATCTTTCCTATCGTCGATCCAAAAGCACTAGCTCTCACTATGCCATCTCTCTATTAAGGTTATAAGTAGCCCATGATCAAGTGTAATCAATGAAATCCTAGCTATATGGGCCAACCTAGTCACCTCCAACAATATATCCATCATCTATCTATGATGATGATGGAAGCTCACCTCTATGGTCCTAAATTACTATGTCACTCTCTCTCCCCAATACTAATAAATGCCTCTAAAAATTAACACGACACATGTTAGAATTAATTTTTCTTCTATCTTCTTCTACTCTTCTAAAAATTTAAGGAAAAATTCATCTACACTATCCTAGTCATCTAACTAACATTCTTCTAAGTATAAAATTTCTCTCTTTAGTGCTTACACACCCTTTTAGGCATCTATGCGCCCTTCCTAGTGTGTACACACCTAGGACACATACATGCCATTTTGGATGCTTGCACATCCATGTAAGTATGTGTGCGCACCCCCTACTAATGTATCTACCTCACGTATGCGTGCCCTTTATGCTGCATACACATGAGGTTGTGTATGTGTGCTAGCGTGCATCCATTTTTGAACTATGGCACATATGCACTAGTTTTTATTCCTACGCGTGCACGTACACATATTTTGACATATGTGCTTATGATTACATATAAATTTGATGTGTACACACCCCTTTTCATGCCTACATGCCCCTAAGGAATGTGCACACAATTTCTCCTCCCTAATATAACCCTATTAACGCTAATAAATGCTAAATAAGAGCTCTTAAAAGCAAAAATTGACAAGAAGGGTTCAAAAAATCACAAATGGAGGGTTGTCCTCCACCCATACATATTCCCGAATGGTGTCAGTTCACCTTGTATGCCTATGGACCCATGACATCTCTCTCATAGCTTAGAAATCACTTGCAGTAAAAATTAGTAGAGCTCTAGTAACAAATGAACTTGTCGTGATAATTTGCCCCCGAGGGGTATATCTAACCATTTTAAAACACCGTGATGCTCTCGGGGCATGTTTTGACCACTTTAATCACTCTAACACTTTCTTCTACTGTCGTGATAATTTTTTATTAAATAATTATTTTTAACTCATTTTTGCTATGTTGGGGCATTATTTTCCACCTAGCACCCTTTTCTTCTCGTTGAGGTATCTTGTTGCTACCTAGCACCTGTTTTGTCATGATGGGGAATTTTTATGTGCTTTTAGGTAATCTTCCATTTTCCAAATTCTTCTGACCGATCAAAAATCCTAAAAATTGTAAAATTCATAATCTTCCTGAAAAATTGTAATTTTTTTGCAAAACCCAAAAGGAAAAAAACAACCAAAAAGTCAAAAAAATGGTAACACGTGTAGAAATTACTCTAATCTAATACAAATAATCCATGAAATAGCTACATAGACAATAATTGAAATAAAAACTCTATATTATATTTTTATTAATTCACTATTTTATTACACTCCATTATATAGGAGATGTATAATAACAATCCTCACAACAACATTTGTCTTCATATACAACCATACACCCATATGGTTTCAACTTCTCACCAATATAATAATAAAACAATACTAATTGTTTTATTATTCTAACTTACTAACTTACCACATACTAACCACATTTTACATTTACTATTTACATTTACATAGTAAATGTACTTTCACTAATTTACCATAATAATAATTACACATGTAATTATTATTCACCCATACATACAAATGGAGCACTAAGATATATTTCCTAACATTCCCCCCTTAGTGCAAACATGGGGAAAACTTACCTTTGTACTTGCACTTACTTTCATGATCTGATGATTTTATAGGATGATCATAAACCTAATAGATGGTTTTTCATAGGGTTGACCATAAACCAAAAATGATGGTTTTGCAACTGGTTTACCACAAACCAAAAGGGTGATGGTTTTGCATAGGGTTTACCAACAACTGAAAATGGTGGTTTTACAAGTGGTGTACCACAAACCAAAAGGGTGATGGTTTTGCATAAGGTTTACCAACAACCAAAATGGTGGTTTTACAAGTGGTGTACCACAAACCAAAAATGAAGGTTTTCAAGTGGTTTACCTACAACCACATCATGATATGCCAAGTATTATTCTTAGCCCTCATCACATCTCACTACAAGGAATAACATAGGAAATTCTCTGCTCATATATAAAAAATACCAGAAATATAGAAAACTAGAAATGGAACATTGAGATCATGTTCCCCCTCAATGTGAAATTTCCTTTATTCTGCAAACCACAATAGGAACACTACAACCAAACACTCTTCCAGAAATACAAAGAAACAATAGGAACACACTGTATAAAAAATAATCACCATAGCTGATACGGCCCCGTCATTGGTGACTGACGAGAGGTTGTTGAATGACCTCTAACCTCCTGTGCCTCCTTCCTCCAAGAAATTCACTTAGTATAGAAATTATTAATAGTTATAGTCAATTTCATCTGTTATTTGTTCATCTGTAGCTTCCCATTCTACAATTTTCTTACATCTGTAGGTGTTTTTTCTTTTCCATCTACTATCCTCCATAGGTTTTTATTCATTAACTGCATCTGGATTTTTACTCTCCATGTATGGAAGTTCAGCCCATTAAATTTATATAATGGTGTATCCATTTTACTGAATCTAAATATCCAAAAAAATTGAATGTAGATTTGAATTACCTTTGATTCTCTGATTTCTCAAAAAAATAGTAGTGATCAATGTGTTATATAGTAAATTGCACGTTTCTCCCAAACTACAAACTAAGTTTTTCTGAAATTTCTACTGTAGCTTTTGTATAACATATCGTTCCACACACAAAATTTTGGAGAAACCCAGATCGTGAAACAAAAGTTACAAGATCTTCTTCGAGACAGATTTAACCTGCTCTGGTACCAAATGTAGAAATTACTCTGATCTAATACAAAGAATCCATGAAATAGCTACACAGACAATAATTGAAATCAACAACTCTATATTATATTTTTTATTAATTCACTATTTCATTACACTCCATTATATAGGAGATGTATAATAACAATCCTCACAACAACATTTGTCTTCATATACAACCATACACCCGTATGGTTTCAACCTCTCACCAATATAATAATAAAACAATACTAATTGTTTTATTATTCTAAATTACTAACTTACCACATACTAACCACATTTTAAATTTACTATTTGCATTTACATAGTAAATGCACTTTCACTTATTTACCATAATAATAATTACACATGTAATTATTATTCACCCATACATACAAATGGAGCACTAAGATATATTTCCTAACAACACGTTGATATGTAGCTGAAATTTGTGTCTCATCCATGGTATTCTTATCATATCTGGTTGATGTTTTCACTTGTTTCTATCACAAATGACTTGTGGATTGTCTGGATCTACCTCCCATCAACAAAACTAGCTTGCTTGCTTCATCTATACTATTTTGGCACATACAAATTGCTCGGTATTGTTTTGTTGCACACAATGCTTTATCATTAGACACTATGTCCATCAAAATCCCTCACATATATCCTTTCTTAGGGCATCACTTTTTACCCTTTTCATTTTTCATGAACATTTGGGAACTGAAGCTTGATAACAAAACATTTGTGTAACTTTCTTAAACATTTTTTGGTTTGAGTATGTGTGTGTGTACTTGTTTCCCTATTAGGTCAACTTGTTTGCTTCTCGTATTGCATTACATTTTGTATGTTGCATGGAGTTGGTGGTTTAGCAATGGAAATCATTCATGTTATGGATTTTTGTGTCATTTTACACCCTTGTCATATGCTTACATTTTTAATAAGGACCAATGATGAAGATTTCTAGCAATATGATGACATGTTTTTTTATTATGGGTAAATAGTTTTGAAGGGACTATACCCTGTGAACAAAAAGGCTCAAAAGCCAGATACCAAAAGAGCTAACATTGCAAAACATCCAACATCAGTGGGCTCAATAGCCAGATTATACAATATAGTAACAAAACAAGATCAAGACAGATAGTGATCCGAATAAAAGCAGAAGAGACAAAAAAATGAACAAGAGAAAACCATCACTGGTCATCTCAGCCAAAAAGCAGCACCAAAATGCCAATCAACAACAACTTCACCACCAGTAAACAACAACAGTGCCCCACATCACTTGATAGCCCGGTCGATCTTGGATTTAATCATTTGGAGCGAGACGAAGAATGCAATGGCGGTGGCCTGAGATGGATCTTTCAAATCCGCCTTGCAATAGCAAGATCTCTGTTCTCCTTGGAACCCCAAATGTCCTCAGTAATACCGCTGAGACTACAAACACTACGCACATGCTGCTCGATGAAATTGTAGATGCTTTTAAGAGCTGAGAGAATACAATCATTTCTCCCTTTTGCATTGCCAAGCTTGGCATCCAGAGATAGCAGCTTCTTGAAAACTTCAGCAGTAACATCTTCATCTTCATAAGTAACATCTTCATCTTAATATGATGACATTTTATTGTATATACTATACACATTGGTTCAATGATAGCTCAGTACTTGTTTTTATCATTATTCTCCTCTATCCAATCCCTTTCCCATCCCCTTTCTTCTCTTCACACTATTCTTTCTTTTGTCATCTTTTCAATTGTCCATTGAGTTCTTCCATCACCCCATCGACACTCGAGGGGGCATCCGTCTAGCCTACTAATTTTTCTTCTACCCCTTCAAAATTTTAGTTGTTTTTGCTTGTCTACTTTCTTTGAAGTGATGTTACTTATGCCACCTCAAAGAGGGAAATTGTAGACACCTATAATTTTGTCTACGCAACTTTATTATTAAAATTACACTAATTATCCCAATACCCACTAATTGACTACACTATGCTAGTTAATTACCCTATCTAACCTCTTCTAAACCCCTAAATCATGCTAATACCCTTCTAAATGGCTTCTATAAGTCATTATCCTATTAATTATCCTATTTGAGGATAATTAAACCTTTGTTGACTTTCTAAAAGGGAAGACTTAGCTTTCCAAATGTCAATTTCACCTTTCTAGCTTGAGTTTCACTTGAGTTTGAATTTTTTGAATTTAGTCCCACATGGGTCCAAAACACCCCTTTCCTCTTCCTAGGATTAGAAACCTATAAATACAAGCATACCCCTCCCCCTTTTTTTTAAGAACACTCCTCCATTTTTAGACTAGCTTATGCCATTTCTAGATTTAGTAGTTTTTCATTGTTATTTGAGCTATTTTCTTTAACCATTTGCATTTCTAAACATCAATCTTGAGTAAATGGGATGAACCATTGGCCTTAAAATCCATTAATGGTGAGATCTTACTCTCAAACCCTTGATTATCAAACAAGTATAACTAATTTCTAGGAGCTTTAATAGGTTCATCTTTCATAGCTTTCATGGAGTAGAGAAATATCTAGATATGCTAGGGTTTGAATGTTTATTTCAAGTTTATATATGCATGCAAAGAGATAGTTCTTGTTTAGCTCTAAACTGATGGTTCATTTTTGAATTTTGATAATCTTTGAATCTTTCTTGAGTATTCTAGGTTTCATTCCATAGCTATACCAACTTACACATGAATATTTAAAGAGTTATCATTGTAAAGCTATATTCGTCTTATAATATGTGTATTACCATAGAAAAATGACATGTAGTGTTGTTCGAATAATTTTTCTTTGTACATTTTGAAGTGGAGATATCAATGTGGCTATATTTTATAATATCGAATTGGATGTGAAGTTTTACTCAATGTTGTACCTATGTTATAAACATATTAAATGAATATTTTACTAAGTTAATTATTGATTTATCTCCCTAACACCTATAATTCTAGGTAGAATCTCATCTCATCCAAAATATCAAAATAAAAATGAGTTTATAATTCCTATTATACCATCTCTTCCCAATTGAGCCTTTTTTGGGGTATAAACACTGATAATCTTAATAAAATACTCTAATCTCATGAATCATCTTATTGTGTCACACCAAAGACACATCTTACTAAGGAACATTCCCCTATGTATTTTACGAGGTGGTGAATATGCTTGTGAACTGTGTCATATTTGAGCAAGTGAAGCCAATATGTATAGGTTTTTAGGTATGATCATATCATGTATAATTTTAATCCTCGGTGCATAATTTCCCTTAGTACCCTAGTGGGTGGTGAAGCCTTGCAAAGATAGTTGATGTTTTTACCTATGATTAATCTCCTATGAGATCTAAATTATGTGAGTAGAGGCTATGTGCTAAATTACTTGCATATTAAACTACTACATTGAAACCTTTTATACCTCTTAGATGAAGGTGTTCCATTAGTGTGTAGTATTATATTACCTTGGTTAATCGAAAGTGCTGAGAACTAATGATTTGGAATTCTCTTATAATGTCTTATAGTGGGGTGTATTTTTCCCCCTTGAATGCCTTTGAATTTAGTAGATCGTGGAACTCTCCTAAGATCATAAATTAAAGAAATATTGATGCATAGTTACCCAACAATTGAAATAGATCTTTGGGAGGCATTTGGAATGCATAAAATTGTTGGGTTGTCTTATTTGTAATATGCACTTATTACTTGAGTGTCTAAGAGAAATGAAATGAGTTGTCTTGTGTGAGGCCTTACTCCTGATAGTCTTAAATCCCTAGGTGTCAAATAAATGTTATATGAACTAATTTTTTTAAAATGATGTCAATTCTTGACCAAAGTAACCATGTAATTGTAGTTAGAACAAGGGTAAATAAGAATAAAATTTGTAATGATCACTACAAAAATCGTATGCCCTTAAGTGATGTGAAACCAACTAAAATGCCTAATGTGATCATAAAATTAATGTAATAAAAGATATATGCACATGTGATAAAACAACATATGAAATTGGGAAACCAACTCTAAGGCTTGAACACAAACTTTGTATGCATAAATGTGGTTAAACAATGATGTTAATGAAATAATGAACATGAAGCCTTGATAATGAAATACATCGGGATGCTACCAAGGTCTTGTGAATTAAGGAAATCGTGCTCTAGGTTGACTTTTAAAATATAGTAGAATTCTTAGGCATAGATGGAAATACATGAAACCTAGGATCACTCAAGAATTAGAATTAATGGCCAAAACATGTTATTGCCCTTAAATATTGATAGTGAATCCTTAATATGATGAAAAATAAGTAGATTAAAATGTGTGATTCATAACTTAAATTTAAACTGAAATCTCTATGATGGGAACACATGTGTAATGTAACCTTCCATGTGGTGGTATTGGGAAGGCACAGGGACGGCCCAATTCAGGCTTCTACAGAAGTTGAAAAATGTTAAGCAAAAGGTTAGAATATGGAATAAAGAGGTTTTTGGAAATATTTTTGAAAAGAAGAAAGAACTTAAGCAGCAGTTGGAAGAGCTTGAACTTAATGTTTCCTTGAAAGGTATGACTCTAGAGGATCATCAACAGGAAAAAAACTTCTCTCAGATCTGCATAATATAAATAGCCATGAAGAATCCTTTTGGAGAATGAAGTCTAGAGCCCTTTGGCTTAAAGCAGGAGACAAGAATACAATTTTTTTTCATTTGACAGCCCTCAAGCATAGAGCTTGTAACAGAATTACTGAGGTTTCTAAGGACAATGGGAACATTACTAAGGATTCTGAAGACATCAAAGAAGAAGCCCTCAAATTTTACAAGAATCTACTCACTGAGAATAATTCCTACAATGAACAAGCGGCCTCCTTTCTCTTAGACTCCATTCCTAATAATATAATACCTGCTGAGAGGTTTAAGAGTCTTTCCAAAAATGTCACCATTGAGGAATTGAAAAAGGCTGTTTTCACTTTAGAAGGGGATAAGGCTCCAGGCCCCGATGGTTTTTTAGAAAAATTCTACCAAAGATGTTGGGAAATATGTTTTGAAGATCTATTGAAAGCTGTTAATGAGTTTTATAGAACTGGAAATCTTATCAAAGAATTAAATAATACACACATTGTGCTTGCTCCGAAGAAGTTGGATGCAAAGGACTTCAAATATTTCAGGCCAATCAGTTTGGTTAATGTAATATATCGATCTTCACAAAGATTCTTACCACTAGAATGCAACCTATTCTTATGGAGATTATTTCACAACAGCAGAGCGGATTCATTCAGGGAAGAATTATTCAAGATGGAATTATCATGGTTCATGAAACAATCCATTCTATGGATAAAAGTAAAAAGGTAGGGATGGCTATCAAGTTAGACATGCATAAAGCCTTCGACAGAGTCTCCTGGAGATTCATGGATGAGGTCTTATCCAAGTTTGGTTTTCAAAATAAATTCAGGAAAATCATTCACTCTTGTATTTCTACTTCTAGATTCTCAGTGGTTGTTAATGGGGAACCGGTTGGTTTTTTTGCCAGCAATAGAGGAATCGCAAGGGGACCCAATTTCCCCTCTATTATTCATTATAATGGTGACAGTTTAAGTAGATCTATCTCCAAAGCTATTAGCATTGGCATGATAAAAGGCTTTCCTCCAACTTCTGGCAATCGGTCTCCTCCCACCAATAGTTTGCTGATGACACTCTGCTTCTTCTGATGGCCTCAATAATTGAGGCAAAGGCTATCAAAACTATCCTTAGATTTTATGAGGAAGCCTCGGGGAAAAAGTTAATTTTGACAAAAGCTCTATATATTTCTTCAATACTCCTATGGAAAGGCAAAGAAAGATTGCTAATATTCTAGGATGCACTATTAATTCTCTTCCCGCTACTTATTTAGGTCTACCTTTAAGTACTGGCAAGATTTCTAATGAGGTCTGGAATGATCTTATTAAGAGATTTAAAAAAATTGGCTGGATGGAAAGGAGCTCTACTTTCAAGTGCAGGCAAGTGCTTATTGATAAAAAGCACGCTTCAAAACCTCCTATTTACATCATGTCAATGTTCAACATACCAGCAACAGTGACGAACAATATTGAAAAGATTCAAAAGCACTTTTTATGGCATGGTACTGAGGACAGGTTCAG
Source organism: Taxus wallichiana var. yunnanensis (assembly GCA_018340775.1). Classification (NCBI taxonomy): domain Eukaryota; kingdom Viridiplantae; phylum Streptophyta; class Pinopsida; order Cupressales; family Taxaceae; genus Taxus; species Taxus wallichiana. The sequence goes on from CM031235.1 coordinate 635,294,131, forward strand.
GTATCATTTAGTGGCTTGGGAGTAGGTATGTAAACCAAAGAGGCTTGGGGGGTTAGGTATCAAAGATATCAAACATATGAGTGTTGCCCTTATTGCAAAGTTAGGTTGGAGACTTATAAAAGAACACAAGCCTTGGATAGAGTTGGTTAAGATCAAATACCTTTCAAACCAAAGCAAGATTTCCTTTATTTCTGATCAGTCTCTTCCGAATGGTTCTATTTTCTGGAACAATCTTCTTCACAATGAGACATATTCTCTCTCAGGGGTGTAGCTGGAAGCTTGGGGATGGTCAAGACATTAACTTCTGGACTGATAAATGGACTGATTTTAATTGGATTTCTTCTTATGGACACATTAAAGACAACTTAATTACAAAGTATGGACACAAAATACAGGGATATATTGAGGTGGATGAAAACAAAAGAAAATGGAAACAATTAAAAGTGGAGAAGGATAATGTACAGTCTGATGTTTCATCTTTACAGAATCAACTTTCTCTAATCCATATTAGTAATCAAAATCTTAAGGATGAACTCATTTGGAAAGATTCTTTTGATGGGGAATACTCAGTTAAATCAGGATACAATTCTTTCTTTGCCTCTATTGAAAGTGAAATTAAGTGGCATAAGTTGTGGATGCCAGAGCTAACCCCTAGAGTGAACTTTTTCTGGTGGCTCATCATTAAAGGCAAGATTCTGACTAATGAAAACCTCATTAAGAAGGGATTCATCATGCCGAATAGATGTTGCATGTGTCAGAAAGAGGCAGAAGACATAAAACATTTATTTCTTCATTGTGAGTACACTTCCAAAATTTAATCAGAAATGGATCTTTCCCCTTACTTGTCTTCAGGCCTGGGAACAATGGGACTCTCCATATAAGCATTGTGTGGTGAAGAGATTGTGGCAACTTGTTTTACCTCACACTATGTGGTGAGTTTGGAAGGCTCGTAATGATGGCATTTTCAGAAACACTAGAAAGGCATGTAACAAAATCTACAAGGAAATTATCATTGTTGTGCAGGATAATATTGCTAGATTTAAACCTCCTAAAAATAGACTTTTCCCTGAGAAAGAAGAATACATTCTGACTGATTGGAATATTGACACTGTCTTCAAAAAGAATAACAATGGTATGGATAGAACCACCGTCCGATGGACTAAGCCTCCCAATGCTTGGCATAAGTTAAATTTTGATGGGGCCTCAAAAGGCAATCCGGGAGATTCTGGAGGTGGAGGAGTCATCAGAGATCAAAGAGGTTGTTTTGTTGCTACTTTTTCTAGGAAAATGGGTAGGCAAACTAATCATTACTCTGAAGCTCTTGCTGCTCTATGGGGAATAAGGCTAGCCAGGGATTGTAATATTCTAAATATTATAATTGAGGGTGATTCTCTGAACATTATCAATCTCTTAAACAAAAAGCAACACCCCAGCTGGTCAATTAGAGATTTTATTGTTGAAGCTACTGATATATGCAAGAGTTTTGAAAATGTTAAAATCACTCACACCTATCGGGAAGGCAATAGGGTCGCAGATGGTTTGGAAAACTTTGGAGTTAACAATACTTTTCAAACTTGGCTAAGGGGGGACATTCTGCCCATTCAAGTTAATAAAGACATAATCAATGATCTACATGGCTGGGAAAATCATCACTAATGGCTGTAATGTTGATGCTAATGAGTGGATTCTTAAGTACAGAATGATGACATCATATAAGATTTGTGTGATTTATGAGATTTGTGTGAACTGGACAACCATCATTTCTTGTCATAGGGAGAACGCCAAGGAGCGGGTCACTAATTACAAAGTATGGTCTAATAATTACATCTTCTATCACGAAGGGAAAGATTCAAAAACAAAGCTAAGTCTGCTACGCATAGTGCTAAAATCTTTACCATTGAGAGCAGAATCACTGGAAAAATGGGGGGTCCACCATGCAAAACAGAGCCCACCCACAATCCAGCATGGAAAGAGGATGTTGTGCTCTGGAACTACCTTCAAATTGGGGTCTTGCAAATTTGATAGAAAGGATTCAAGGTTTTGATCAAGATATTTCTATTAAATTCACAGAGGGATGGAAGAATCGGGTTGTTAAATACAACAACATGGAGGTTGAGATCATGGAGGAGCTCATCACCTAGATCATGGGACTCAGTCTTGATGGCACAAAATTCTTCAATAAGAAGGTAGACAGGGAGGTGGAGACAAAGAAATTCCTAGACGATGGGGAGAATCTTGAGTTTGTGACAGTGACATCAAGTTGGCTTCGATTCCTGAGCCTTTTGTTGAGCTCACCAGGATGGTTGTTAGCTTCCCTCATTACTTGTTAAACTCGCTTGGAGAAATCCATTAGGGAAGTGCAGAGTCATTCTAGGGTAGTTCCTCTGCATCAAGGGCTAATTATTCTTATCCATCGTCACTGCTCAAACTGTCCCCACATGAATCCTGCTCCACCCTCTTCCTCCATTCCTCCCCCTACTCACACCGCCTCCATTCCCCCGCTCGAAAGGAAGATTGAAACTGCTTTGTCTAGCAAGAAAAGAAAGGGCATGAAAACTAAGATCCCTACTTCTCAGAGGGTTCTTAGAAGCCACAAAGACCTCGAGCTTGCTGAGAACCTCCTGCACATCAGCCAACCGGTGGAGGAGCCTAAGGAGGAGGATTTGATGGTCAGAGTGGGTAGGATGGAAAAGGAAATCCAAGAGCTCAAAAGGAAGGGAAAAGGAATACTTCAAAATGATGATGAGGAGGGTGTTATTGCTGAAGTGTTCAAGAAGTTACAGTCTTTGGATGGCAGAATGGGAAATGCAAAAATTCATAATGACTGCATCCTATCTGCTCTTAAAAGTATTTACAATTTCATTGAACAGCATGTTCATAGTGTATGCAGCCTAAGCGGGATTAATGAAGACATTTGGGGCCCCAAAGAGAAAAGGGATATGGCAATTGCTCAGGCGGATCTGAAAGACTCTTCTCAGGCCATAGCCATTGCTTTCTTTGTCTCACTGCAAGTGATCAAAACCAAGATTGTCAGGGCTATCAAGTAACATGGTGTTGTCTTTTTTTTACTGGCTGCGAGAAGTTGTTGATGACTGGCGGATCTGGAGCTGTTTTTTGGTGGAGATATTCTATGATAGATATCTATTGTTTTCTTTTTGATCTCTTCTGCTATTTTTTGGATCATTGTATGACTGGATCCTTTCTTTTAATATGTTGTTTTATCTGGCTGATGAGCCCTCTTGAGGTTGGTTGTTTTTCCCTTCTCTGGGTTGTTTCTCTCACTTCTGATATCTGGCTTTTGAGCCCTTTTGTATACAGGGTATAGTCCCTTCAAAACTATTTTCCCTTAATAAAAAAAATGTATCCTTCCATGTGCAACATGATTTTGAAAATATGGATTCCTAATTGGAGCAAATGAATTGTGAATCAAGAATGATACAAATTAATTAGTTAACATATATAGTTAGTTATAATAAATTAAAGAGGAAAATAGTACACCCTTAGTGTTAAACAATGCAACAAAAATAACTTGGAACATGTCCACTCTTGACCTAATAACCTTCCTTTTACTTTTTGTGAATTTTTCCTCCTTGTAATGAAATTATAATGCCAAACCAAGTAAACATGATTCTTAGAAAATGAATTATCGGACAAGTGTTAGTAAACTCATGGGTTTTTAAATTATCCTAGTGACCGCCGAGTTATATAAATTAGTAGTGATAAAGGAAATGATAAATATTCTCGATGGAACCGCTACATGTGAAATGTTAAGCAAAAATATGAAGCGTGGTTTTAAGAGGAACAAAGGGTCCCATATTAATTTTTCTTCATATAATTATAGTTAATTAATAAAAATAGGATGGTAATAATATATGTAACCATGAAAAATGTTATGTTGTGGGAAGTTCCTATCATTAAGTGTATATTTTAGTGGTTTCATGATTGTACTTTTTCATTTTGAGGAAATATGGCTTTGATGTGCATCATGTGTTATATATTATCCTAAGTGTTCCCATGTGGTGTCGGTGTCAAGCAATATAAGCTAAAGAAATTATATTTGTATTTTGTGTGTTATATTTATTTGTGTAAAATATGGGCATTACACTTGTTTAAATAAAAATTAATCCCTTCTATATCTTGGTGAGATCATGTGTCTTAGTGGTAAAGTTATATTTTACCAATCACGTGGTTAGGGGGTCGAGCCCCTCTAACCACCTTCACCATTACATTTTCAAAGTGGGTAAATATACCACATGTTTTGGGAGGTGGGTGAGTAAATGGTATAAATAAAGGCATGACGGTTGGGTTATCTAGCTTAGGTCACTTTTGTTTAAATTTTTATGGGCTAGGAGATTGGTGTTTGTGTCCTGTTTGGCGTCATGGAGTTTTAGCTGGTTGGTGGAGATTAGTATTAACTCGACCGAGATAAGTTTGAAATTACTACGAGTTGATGGGGCTGAATGTTGTGGTGAGTTAAATTGGTCATTGAGGGTAAGGGTGAGGTTGAAACTCACCGAGTTGGCCAAGAGTATCTATCCCCGAGCTCTATCTAATGTAACTCAACCCTACATAACTTAGTACAATGCAATATGAAATGTCCCACATTCACCCTTCAAATTCATTGTGAGGAATATAAATACAATATTATGACAATATAAATATGAATAAAAAGTGACAAGGTCACCCCTCCTCAAAAAGAGTGTGTTGACCCTGGTTGAGGGCCCCTAACCAGAAAATAGTGGGACTCATCCATATGAAAATGAGCATCAAATCAAAGTCGCAGAACCAAATTTTTACCCTTTTGTTCAAACTTTAATTTTTCCATGCGTCATGGCTTAGTTAGCCAATTGACCCTACTTTGACCAAAAATTGACCAAAGAAGAATTTGAGCATATCATTTTGTTTTCAAAGTTCTTTATGCCTTGAAAATATCTCGGAATTTTATTCCGTATTGTAATGGTATAGGGAGAATTTGGGAACATCTAAACTTCAAAATATCCTCTAGATCAATTTTTGGGAGATCTCGTTAGGGATGTGCATGGAGTTTTGGGGAAGTCTATTTAGAGTGTCTCATTATATGAATTTTATTGATGTATCTCTAGTAAACATGACATTTACTATATAAATATGATGATGGAAGAGGAAGTAGTTTTTAAATCTTTCAAGTTGGGAAATTTCAGAGAACTTTAGGGGCAAGAAATATGGGCATGGTTTTTCTACTCTTACCCTTGTTATTGTGACGATATAGCTGAATGAATTTTGGATCTGGTTTATTATTTGAAATTTGAATATGTTTTTTTGGGTTTTATATTGTGAAATTTGGAAAATTAATAAGGAAATAGTCGAATACATTGAGGTTTTTTATTATTATTTGAGATCTTGTAGCTGTATGCATCCTTGGTTTTGATATGAGAAATATAAAAAAGAATTAAAGTTAGTTATAGATCCTTTATGGATCATTGTTTTTAACATTCCTTGACGAACATGTTTTGAATTTGGAAGATGAAATAAAATTTGGATACAACTTTAGAGATTTGATGTTATCATTTGGAATATAGTTTTGAGTTGGATTTTTTTGAAATATATAATGAGAATACATTTAGTTTTGGAGGGTTGAGAAACCTAAATGTGTTCTTGGATATGGTTTATTATTGAAGTTTTAATACATTTTGGATTTTGATCATTATATGAGAACTGGTAGATGGTTATGTTTTGTTTTTGGATTGCAAAAATTTGGAAATGAATAAGGGGTTAGAGTGTAATAAAAATGAAATTGATTAGTTTAACTATTTTTAGAGGATTGTTGTTGTTATTATGAATCATGTTTAGTTAGGATTATTGTGTGAAATCTGGAAAAATATAATGGGAGATTTAAGAAGTGAAAACAAACAGGTTAAGTTAAATAGCTCTTTCTTAGAGAATTGTTGTTTTATTTAGTTTTTATAACTCTTCTTAGAGCATTTTTGTTATCATTTGGTTATAGATCCTTCCTTGAACATTACTAATTTCATTATTTTGTTTTGATATCGATAAATAATGGAAAATACCCCATAAAGTGCACAAATTAAATGAGTTTTGTGTTTTTTTTTTAAACTGATTCGGATATGGTAAATTATGGTTTTATAAATTATGAAGTGTGTTTGTTTCCTCTCCCTTTAGTTGATTATAGCTGAAATTTTGAATAAGGAAATGAAGGAATTGTGTTCAAATCCATTTTTAGTCACATTAGTAATGAAAACAACCTTATTCATTTTGAATGTATATGTTTTATTTTAGGACAGTTTGGGGATGATGATGTTAACGAGATGTGTGTACAATGGCTTGATTTTGTGATAGTAAAGCATGAATTAATTGGTTTATATCTCCTTCTATTACTTAATTCTGAGATATGTAATACAATTGATGTTTTTTTTTCTATTATCTATGGACACTTTTTCCCTTCTTGGGACCGAACATTTTGGTTAACTTTTATTTCAATTAAATGAGTCCTTATATGAGATTGTATATGCTCTTTTAAACAATGAGGTGTGTGTGTGTGTGTGTGTGTGTGTGTGTGTGTGTGTGTGTGTGTGTGTGTGTGTGTGTGTGTGTGTGTGTGTGTGTGTGTGTGTGTGACCAACTCTACTTTGAAATATGAGTTGATTAAATATATTTTGGTCATTATCAATTGCCTACATTATGAACTATCTAGTTGTTATTAATAGTGATAAAGTTGGGAAATAAATTATGATTTTTTTAATTTCTAAATGATGTTTTTTTGACGTATTATATGACCCATTATTGTCTAAACATCTAAGTCATGTTGGTCAGGTTGTATATAGTAACATCGAACACAATGTTTTATTTAATTAAAAGGTGTCATTAAGATATGTTTCTAAGGAAGATTTTGTATTATAAATTAATGATTAAAAATAGTCTTAGGCATTATTTATTATTTTATTTCATTAATAGAATAAGAGTATGCAAAATCATGCTAGTTCATATGAACTAACCCATTTCTATCTCTCTCTATTGTTTGTAGGAAAATACGAAATATTTGAAGTAACTGTTGGGTTAGTATCTATGAATATTTTACATCATGATTTTATTTGGAAGTAAATACAAAAGGATTATTTGTAATCAATTATTTTATACGATTTAAATATCATCACATCGTATAACTGAAATTATGGCCCAATGTATTATTCTAGTTTATTAGTGTAAATCATTGTTAATGAAGATTGGGATATTTATCCCTTATTTGTAATATGGTCATATGACTTGTCTTACTTGAACTAAAAATGTAGATATTTAATTTTTAAAGCTGATTTATGAATTAAGCTGATAATTTCTTAAGTTATGTGTTTATTTTTTATTTCATTAATTCAATTAGAATAATCAAAGAAAACTAAATAGTGACATATAAATAAAAATGACATCAATGAAAACAAAATAAAGATGTTTAAAGTACTTTATAGTAATAATGGATTAATCATGACGAGTAAATGAACTTAAATGAATTGCTATGAAAAAAAAATATTAATTAATGCCTAATGAAAATTATTAAGTTGTTATAAAGTATGATAAGAGGAACTAATAATAGTTAGTAACTCGTTGAGTTACTAAAACCTGTTATGGAAACCTATTAGTATTATGAAAATACACTTTATCTATGACTTACTAAAATAATATAAGCTTCATGCCATCTTAGGATGGATACAGGAAGGGTAGTGAGGATGTAATGATGGGTAATCATTATGTGGTCCCTATGTTTCCCATAGGAATCCTAAGGTGGTATGTATGGGATTCTCTTCATTGAGGGAAATAAGCCAATATTGGACTCTCACTTTTTTAACTATTTCACATTCTTAAAAAAATGAATCCAAATAAATATATTGAGATGGTTTTTTTCTCAAAGAAGACAATTTTCATAGGTCAAGATGCAGTCCCAAAACTAAGCTTGAAAAAAAAATACTTAAAACTTTGGCCAAAGTAATGTATTAGTTGACTACATTGTTTGTCCACCAATTTTCTAATTTATTAGTGTCAGATATTGGATGGAAGTCCCATGAATGTTTTCCAAGTAGGAAATTTTTAGATGAACATAGTTCTCATAACCTGTAAAAGGTTAAACCAAGTATACAAAAGATGTACACTCGGTTAGAGTGACTTAAGGGAGATCATAGAGATTTGGATATACCCTTATAGTTGCACATGGTTATTGTATGTTATTAAATGGATTATGAATATTTTAATAATGTTGGATTATTTAGTAGTAAGCTAAATAATAATGTTAATCATTAATAGCATTAATTTTACATTAAGGGTATTTTTAAAAAAATCCCTAATTTGAATTATCATAACATGGGTGTTATAGTTTGGTATCAGAGCTATAGGTTTATCACCTCTTGAAATTCATGGTTTCATAACACTAATAAACATCTTATCCTTTCATTAACAAGATACAATGGTTAGAATAAGGGTGAACCATGAAGATGGAACTGATTCATCTAATGTTGAAGGTTGAAAAACTGAGAAGTTAGATGAAATTATAACAGTCCTTTGGGACACCCGTAACTAGATAATTGCCTTGGAGCAATAGGTTGGGGTGAAAATGAAGAGTTTGAGGAAGAAAAACTGAAATAGCATGAGGAATAACAACCTGAACAACATAACAATAACAATGAGTGAGGGGATAAAAGAGATCACTTGGCTATTGAATTTTCTAGAGACATAAAAATATCATCCCACCCAAATTTGATGGAACTACCTTAGGGGATGGTGTTAAAAATTGGTTAAGTGAGATGGATAAGTACTTTGAAATAAGGGATTTTTCTAAGGAAACTAAAGTAATATGGGGTTCTTTCCAACTCTCTAAAAAAATCATCTTCATGGAGGGATAACCGTAAGATGGAATTGGGAGTAGATATTTCCTCCATCACTTGGGATCAATTCAAGGTATATTTTCATCAATGTTGGTTGCCTCAACTTTATTTTGATCAGAAAATGTCAGAATTTCAGAACTTAACTCAAGGAAAATTGAGTGTTGTGGAGTATTGGGAACATTTTACAAAGTTGTTAAAATACGTGCCCCAATACCAAAAAGATGAAAAGTTTAGGATTTGTAAGTTCATCATGGGATTAAACCCAAACATAGGAGGTGAGGTAGATGTTCATGGACCATCTACAATGGAAGCAATGTTTGAAAACAATGTAAATTAGGAACATAAATTACAAGCCATTTCAGCCTTTAGGGAAGATAAACGTAAGAAGAACATTAGCTTAGTTGTACCACTTGATCCTACGAAAACTTGGTGGAATAAAGAGATCAAAAAAATGAATGTTGCTAGGAAAACTAAAATAGCTAAACATTTTGTAAACACAAGAAATAATTAACATAATAGTGTTAATTTTGGAGAAAATAAATTTGAAAGGAAAGGGCATGTTGGGGGATGTTTCAAATGTGATGGTGATCACTATGAAAACAATTATCCCCAAAATAATTAGGGGAATAACCAATAATAAATAATTCATGTTGTAGTGGGTAATCACCAAGTAGAAAAATAGGCTACCCCAATAGAAGTGCTAGGTAAGCTTTATGGTTTTCTAGTTAATGTTTTGTTTGACACTGGTGTTACCGAGTGTTTTATTTCTAGTAAGTTAGCTGGAAAATTTTCTAAGAAAGCTAGATTTATGGAAAACACTTGGACTATCCAATACAGGAATGATGTTATTCATATAGTGGACCAATGTCTGTTTGAAGTAACATTGGAATTACCTAGTTTTACCACTGAACTTAACCTTTATGTGACTCCCTTAGGGTCTTATGACATCATAATAGGAGTAAATTGATGTCCAAACACAAGGAAACAATGGATTTATATGAGAAGCGTATAGAATGTCTTCATGGCATGCATAAGAAAATCATCATTCAAAGCATTAAGAGATATTTTAAAGTTAGAAAAATATTTATAATGCAACTAAAGAAAGCCAAAAACAAAGGTTGCATGTTGTACGCTATTAAGATATCATATTTTAGTGAGGAAGGTAAGACTTATTTGGAATATTTTCCACTTTTACATGAGTTTAAGGATGTCTTTTCAAAATAATTTCCTAGACTTCCTCTTAAAATATATTTTGACTTTACAATTGACATTAAACTAGGAACAAAACCAATATCAAAAGCACCTTATAAAATGAAAACAACAAAGATAATTGAATTGAAAGAAAAACTACATGAACTCTTGTCAAAAGGATTAATCTAACCTAGTGTGTCTCCTTAGGGAGCACCAATCATATTTTTTAAAAAGAAGGATGGAACATTAAGGTTATGCATTGACTATCTCATTCTTAACTAGAATTGATGATCTCTTCAATTAGATGAGAGATGCATCTATTTACTCTAAGATTGATTTATGATCTGGTTATCATCAGTTAAGAATAAAAGATGAGGATATTCACAAAACAACATTCAAAACATGTTATGGGCATTATGAGTTCATTATTTTTCCATTTGGACTCACTAATGCACTAGCAACATTTATGAACCTTATGAATAACATTTTTTAAGAATACTTAGATAAGTTTGTTCTAGTTTTTCTTGATGATATTCTAATTTACTCAAAGAACGTAGATGAACACAATGAACACTTAAGAATAGTGTTAGAAGTATTGAGAAAAAGGAAACTCTATGGTAATATTTCAAAATGTTCCTTTTATAAAAGTGAAGTACAATATCTTGGTCATATCATAAATAGGGATGATATTTTTTTGACCCATAAAAATAAAAGCTATTACTGAGTGGATAGCACCTAAAAAATGTGCATGAGGTAAGAAGTTTTATGGGACTAGCTAGGTACTACAAAAAAATTGTTAAATACTTTTCAAGAGTGGCTAGACCAATTACTTCATTGCAAAAAAATATAAAATTTTGTATGGAATGAAAAATGTGAGAGTCTATTTAACTTTCGAAAGAAAACATATATCTCGGACCCATATTAAAGGTTCTAGATCCCAATGGAAATTTTACCATGTTTACTAATGCCTCTGGTGAAGGATTGGGTGTAATAATTCTTCAAGATGACCACATAATTGCATATGAAAGTAGAAAAATAAAGGTGCATGAGAATAAATATGCTCCCCATGACTTAGATATTTCTTCCATAGTCCATGCCTTACAAGTATAGAGGCATTATTTGTTAGGAAATCCATTTGAACTGAAAACATATCATTTGGGGCTAAAATAAATTTTTACATAGCCCAATTTGAATGCAAGACAATGTAGGTGGATGGAATTTCTATCCCAATATGAATTTGATATTAGTTACATCAAGGGAAAATAAAATCGAGTGGTTGATGCATTGAGTCAGCAGGAAGCATATTTCCGCAATTGTGACCCTCATAACTCAATTTAAGGAAGAATTTAAGAAACAACTTGAAGTTGATTCATACTGTAAATGTAGTGCCTACTTCCCTTTGACACCTTTTGATACTGATCATGACATTGTTGACTATATTATGGACATTATTATAGTTTTGATTTAGTATGATGTTAGATATTTGATCATGGATTATTGTTGACTTTGATTCTTATATGATGCATGATGATTATTAGAGACACTTTATATATTGATGTTGATATACTATTTGACATGGTTATATTATGGATGTTGTGTGGACTTGTGATATTTGGATATTGTGAGTAGACCTAGAAATGGAAAATTATTAGATGATGATATAGTTGTTGATAAAACTATAAATAATATTGTTAGATTGCATTGTTATTGTTGTGATTCATATAACTTGATGATATTTAAATTATATTTATGTTATTTTGGACGTTCTGATATGGCCACGAGGCCGAAGGAGGTATTTGTGTTTTTCAGGTCAAAATATCACAACAAACATCGGGGGATTGAAGACCAACCACTTTGGAATTCTAGATGAATTCAACAAGGTCACCATGGCAACTGTATTTGTTTGTGTGTGTTTATTTGTGTTAGGGATTCCCATGGGGGAATCACCTTTAAATGTGACCAAGGGATTTTATGTTTCTCTTTTATTTGGTCCCTTTTGTTTAATTTTTGCATGTGTTTTATGTGGTGCACTTACCCTTTCATTATTTATTTAATGTGGTGTTAATATTGTGAGTAATCATATTGTTTAGTTAATTAATTAAAAGATTTCATAAGAATTAATAGAGTTGTTGGCTATGTTTTAAAGTGTTATAAGAATGTGTAAGTAATGTGTAAGTGACCTTGTAAGTGATGTGTAAATTAACTTTTGAGTGTGAAACACTCAACCTTCTTGGAAATTCGAATTTGTCCTTGGAGGCTGATTTTGGAGGCTTTTGGGAAAAGCTAAACTTGTCCCATGCCTCTTAAATTTACATACCAACCTTTCCTATGGTTGGAGGGTTAAATTTAGACCTTTTTAATGCATTTTTACAAGTCAAGTTGAATGTTGTAATTACACTTTTCTTACTTAATTTAATTTCAGTCCTTATGGGGTATGGGCTTGTTTGAGTGTGTAAGTAAATCTGTCATATTATTCACCCACTTATTTATTATGTATTGGAGAATGAAGTTGACTTTGTGTTGGATTTGAGGATGTGTGAAGTGGCATCCTACATGGATCCACCTCATCCTCTTCTCTTCCCTCTTCTATAAAATTTGAATTCCTTAGCTTGTTTTGGGTTGCTTCACTTTTATCTCTTCATTTTGGGAGACTTCTTTTGGGTTTTGGAGAACTCTTGCTTTTGGAGAAGTTGGGAAGATTGTTGAATACTTGTGTTGGGTTGATTTTTGGATTGCTTGCATTGGAAGGAGCTTGTTGTTTTGACCTTGGAACAAACTCCACTATGGAGAGGTAGGAGCTTGGCTCTTGAAATGCTTCTCTTTCTTTCTTTTATTGTATATGTAAATGGTTGAAGGTTATGGTTGTGAATGCTTTGAAATGTTTGTGGGTTGTTGGGTAGATGGCCTAGGAATGGTGTAGGAGAAGACTATGGGGTACTCTTGAGGGAGGCATAAGTGTTTTGGGGAGGTATAAGTGTGGAGGGAGTTGGGATTGGGTTCTACCTTGTAAAACTAAATAGCTTGCATTTATTTACTTGTTATGGGGTGCCATAAGAGGTTGGGGAGGCATAAGGAAATGTGAGGAATAAGGGGTACTTGGGGGAGGCATAAGGGCATGATAGGGTTTGAAATGATATTCACACACATATACATATATATATATATATATATATATATATATATATATATATATATATATATATATATATATATTGGTGGGTTTTTCTCAGGTGGTGATACCCATTTCCCCTTTGGGAGGCATAAGTAGCATCCCCCATAGTTTCTTACTCCTTTGGCTTGCATGATGAAGCCTGAGTTTTATTTGATGTCTTTCATGTGGTTGTAAAACTATTTTTTTGTTTTGGACTGTGTTTTATAATGATATGTGCATGTTGAAAGATTGTCTTGTGATGTGGAAGCTTGTTGTTTCCATGAGTTGAGTCACATTTCTTATTGCATTTTGGTTGGGGCTCGGGGGCCAATGAAGAAGGATGGATTCTCCTTTCATTGGATGTCTTGGTTGGGTGGAGAGCGTTGCCTTTCCCTTACCTTTGTTGTGATCAAAATTGGAGTATGATGGATTTGCATGTTGTTGTTCTGGAGTAGAGGAAAAGAAGACAGTTTTGATAGTCCCTTGTGAGAATTATTTTGTATAACCTTCTTCCCACTAGAATTGGATGAAAATGTAATATATTCGGTGATGGAAAGATGTTTTGTATTGGTTATGAATGTTGTAATTCGAAATGTGAAAGTGATGCACTCTGTTCTTTGTTTTTGAATGAAAGAAAAGAAAGATTATATCTTGTAAGTTGTATTTGATCATTGTAAATGAAGAATTTGTAAAAGAAATCATTCCAACTAAATAGATGTTGTTCTTCCTTTACAAAAGAAGTTACTATTGTTAAAATCTGAGTTTGAAATGTAATTGAAAACTCTGTTTGAAAGGAAGAAATGCGTGTGAAGAAAATACATAACTCTGTCTTTTGGAATGTGTAAAATTGGAAGTCAGAATTGCATTTTGATTTAGAATAGTTCGATTTGAATCAACTATATGTATTAAATTTGAATTGGAAAGAATTTTAATACTTGGAAGATGAAAATGGCAAATAGATTCTTTAAAAAAATTGACCTCTGTTTTGTATTTTTCAAAATGGCAATTACTTTATCCAAAATGCACAGTTCGAACCTACAACAAAGAAATAACAAATGAAACATTAAATTAGACATAATGAGATCTAAATGAATTCATCTGGACATTAATACTCAAGAAATTTCTTAGAAAACTTAGTAAAATCGGCTTGAACCGTTTTACTGTCATTTTGTAGTCGTTTTTCTATCAAATGTTGGAAATTTCAAATTGATCCTCAATCAAAAAAATTAACCCTTGAAACCTATCCTAAATTCATCTAAGAACAATCCTCCATGTCTATTTGACATGTTGAGAGAGGAAGAGGATCAAATTGAATAAATTTCACAAGTTAAAATTTACCGATTCGCAGACCGTAAAAGCCTCGCAGTTTTTTTATTAAAATTTACCCCTTAAAATTTATCAAAATAAAAAATTAATGATCTTTATGTAAAGAGGACGTCGAGATATTTCTAGAAAGTCCTCGTTTTATCAAAAATGAGCTCTCTATAAAAATGTATGGCCCTATGAAGTTTTTCCTTCACTTGTCGTAAATAAAAAATTTGGGAAAAATTTCCTTGGTAGGCTCATGCGGCCCGAATTTTTCCTTTAAACACTTGGGAAAATTTTAGGAAAATTTTCTAAATTTTCCCACCACCTCACCACCACAAAGCCAATCACAGTTACCACATGGCACCATGAGGTGTTGGTGGAGGGGGGACCCCTTTTAAACTTAGCGCATCCGTAAAATTTTGGAAAAATTTTCCAAGTTTCCCCGCCTCCCCCGCCGGCCCAGTGAATGAGGTGATGCCACATGGCATCAAGAGGTGTCAGTAGTAGAGTGGGTCCCTTTTTCCTTTTTTGCATTTTGGAATTTTTTGGGAAAATTTTCCAAATTATCCCCACCGTCCCGCTAGCCGGTAGTCAATCAGCTGCCACGTGGCATCACGTGGTGTCGACGGAGGCACGAGCCCTTGTTATCCTCTTAGCCCTTCGGGCGTAAAGTGAATTTTATCCCCACCACCCTACTTTCCTCACATTGGCTTAGGTGATGCCACATGTCCCCTATGGACTCATGGGAGTGTGGGCAAAAATTTGGCTCCTCACCCCATGCGGGAGAATTTTCAAAATGTCTCCCGCCGCCCGCTTTTCCCTCGAGCCGCTGCTTAGGGAGTGCCACGTGTCCATGGTGGACTTGCGGACCCGCGAGAGCACGAGCGCAAATGTGATTTTTTTCCCTAAGAGGTAATTTTCCAAAAGTCTCCCCATGGCACACCAACCCGCCCTTTGGGAAAATTTTCACCCCTGGGCCAGCAGGCCTGCTCTTGGGAAAATTTTCACCCCAAGGCTCACCGACCCATAACTTGAGAAATATGAGGATTTAGGAGGACTTATTTATATCAATGGAAAGGTAAGGAATTTTTCTATCCAATGGGAATAATTTAGGAAAAATTTGAATGCGTTAAGTGTGAGAAAATCAATTTGAATCTTTAAGCTCATTAGAGAGTGGGTATGGTGAGGAATTACCTTATGAACCTAGTTGAACCTTCTATCCCTAAATTTTGGACCTTGTGACCTTTAATAATTGTTAATAAAAGAAAATTATATTCTAGTGGATTAAAATTGTTCGGAACTTATTAGTGATGCTTTTGCCTTGTAACTTTGTAGTAGACTCTTTTAAACAAAAAAATTATTCCATAATTTTCCTAACTACTCCTAGGTTGTTTCTTGGTCTCAAGTGGGTTGTTTTTAGTGGTTGTTACAGTAAACAAATAAATAATTTGTTAGAAACAAATCTAAAAGATAGAAGATAAAAGGGTTTTAAGATCTAAGTTGAAGGAATTTTATGATTTAAAAATAGAGTATATGTGTCATTAGATATTGATCTTAGAATTAAATTCTTGCAAGAATATCACAATGTACCATATTCCATGCGTCAAGGAGTGAAAAATTATTGGCTGATGTTGAAAAACAATATTTTTAGACAAGGATGAATAAGGGTATGGTATAATATGTTATAAAGTGTTTTGAATGCCAATGTGTAAAGGAAGAACACTTGCATCCCGCAAGTCTACTATATCCTCACAATATTTTGCAATATAAATGACAGTAATCAATATGGATTTTTTGTAAGGACTACCACTATCCAAAAATAAACATGATATGATTTTGGTAGTAGTGGATAAACTAACCAAAGTAGCTCATTTCATACTAGGAAATCTTAAGGATGATTCCCCAATACTTGCAAAAAGGTTTATGCATGATATTTTTTGATTGCATGGAATTACAAAACTAATCATTTCAGATAGGGATCCTAGGATGACCTCTCGGTTTTGGAAAACATTGAACTCTGCATTGGGAACAAAATTAAATTTTAGTTCGGCCTACCATCTTGAAATAGATGGACAAACAAAAAGAGTAAACCAAGTTTTGGAGGATATGCTCGAATGTATTACATGGATCAACAATATAAATGGGAGGAATATATACCATTGGTTGAATTTTCTTATAATAAAACTTACCACTCCTCGCTGAAAATGTCTCCATTTAAAGCGTTGTATGACAAAAACTATAGAAATCCTATTCGCTGGGATAACATGGAGCATAAAGGGGTGGTGGATACATAATTATTGAATAAAATAGAAGAGCAAGTTAAGCTCATTCATGAGTGGTTAAAAGAAGTTTCGATAGGTAGAAAAACTATGCTGATTTGAAAAGGATTGATAGAAAATTTGAGCAAGGAGACAAGGTCTTTTTTGAGGGTAAAACCCAAAAAGAGCTCTATTTCATTTGGAAAATATACCAAGTTATCTCCTAGATATGTAAGACCCTTTGAAGTCCTAGAAGTTATAATTCCAGTGGCTTACAAATTAGCCTTACCTCCCACATTGTCCAAGATGCACAATGTTTTTCATATATCTTTTCTTAAAAATTATGTTTTTGATATATCACATATTATTAATTGGAACTCATTATAGGTTCAAGACCCAAGAATCATTGTAGTTGAACCAATAAGAGTACTCAAAACTCAAAAATTGTCTTAGAAAATGAGAAGCTTCTCAATGGGACCAATATTATGAGAATAACACAACTTGGGAGAATATGAATGATATGATGATTGTTTTTCCTTTCTTGTTAAAGTAATTAGAACAATTATTTTTATAAGTTGTGATGAATTCATTAGAAGTTTTTTAATACTTATTATAAATAAATGGAAATTGAAGCCATACTGAAATAATTTTTTTGGAATATATTATTGAGATAAGGTTGATACAACCAAGTTTAAAAATTTGATTGGATAAATTTTAGAAAATATCCAATTTATGAGAAAACTAAATTGTATTCTTCAACTTTATTCATGAATTTTTCTTATGATTAATATATTAGAAATGTTTATAATTTAATCATTGGGATGATGATTCCTTTTAGAAGGCCTGGAATTCATTAAATACATTCATTGAATTATTAAGATCATTATTACTTGTCTAGTAATGGGATGTTTGTTGATAATTTAATAAATAAATTAAATATATATATAAATAAACATATGTGTGTGTGTGTGTTTTTACACACACACATATGTATACAATTATATATACTTATATATATATATATATATATATATAGAGAGAGAGAGAGAGAGAGAGAGAGAGAGAGATTTATTGAATGACTTGTTAATAGGGCATTAATACCACCTAAGATATGTGTTTATGGATCTAGGTTTAGATGGATACGTGGCATTGTGATGCCCCACCATTCAAGTTGGTTTGTTTGTAAGTTTATTAAAATTAGGTTATAACTTAAGATGGAGGGAAAATTAGAATGATTGGTTATTGAGATTTAGGGTTTTATTTGTTGATTGTTTAATAGGACATGAAATGGATTGAAAATTAAGGAATTTTGGTGGGAGTTAATGTGGAGAAGATCCCTAGAAATAATTAGATTCCTTGAGAATATAAGGAATGTAATTAAATCATTGTTCATTTCATTCGATTGTTTTTGGAGATCTGTTAGGTTTGTGCACAAATTTTTGGGGGAAGTATGCTTGGATTATCTGTTGCATGTGATTTATTTTTGTTATCTCTAGTAAACATGGAATTTTTACTGTATAAATATGTTGATGGAAGAGTAAGTAGTGTTTTGAAGCTTTCAAATTGGGAAATCATAGAGAAGTTTGGATGTAAGAAATATAGAAATGGGTTTTTATACTCTTACTCTTGTTGTTATTTTTATTATATAACTAAATGTGTTTTGGCATTGGTTTATTATTTGAAATTTGAATTTTTTTTTTGGGTTTTGGGCTGCAAAATATAGAAAATGAATAAGGAAATAGTTGAATATGATTTGGGTTTTTGATTATTATTTTAAGATCTTGTAACTACATGTATCCTTGGTTTTGATATGAGAAATATAGAAAAAAGAAATAAAGTTAGTTACAACTCCTTTATGGATCATTTTTGTTAACATTACTTTTTTGAACATGTTTTGGATTTGGCTTATTTTGTAAATCTAGAAGATGAAATAAAATTTGGATATAACTCCTTAGAGATTTGATGTTATCATCTGGAATATAGTTTTGGGTTGGAATATTGTGTGAAATATAGAAGGGAATACATTTAGTCTTGGAGGGTTATTATACATTTGAATGCATTGTTATATTTTTTTATTATTGAATTTTGAATATGTTTTAGGTTTTGATCATTATATGACATATCATGCCCACTAATTTTACCACCCAAAATCTAATCGAAAACTATATTTTTTTGGTGAAAATAAATGACATATAACTAAAGAACTATTGCACTAAGTAATAGGCACAAAACCAAAACTTACCTTACAATAAACCAATATACCAAAAATTATAATTGTCACATGTGAAATCATTGTGTTTTATTTCTTCAAAATTTTTAACTTCACGAAGGAATGATTTAAGTCGTTAGACCTCATAATGTCACAATGCAAGTTAGTTTCGTTTCATTCTAAGGTCCATTCTAGAGTTATAATTCTATATTTTTTCTCACACTACCTATATCAAAACTTACATATCATCTTCCATTATTAAACACAAAAATGTTGGTGAGAATCCGTAATGAACTCTAGCCATCACTCAAGAAGTGAGGTATGCATGAATAAGTTTCTTAACCCATAAAAGATCTTCCTAACCATCATTATTATACCAATTATAGCTCACATGAAATTCAAACAATTCAAAAGGGAGATGAGTTTAACTCAGAAATCCTTTCATGAGGCCCATGCACTTCTCATTGAGGTGTTTTGTAAGTACAAAAGTAGGGTCAACACAATTTGACCTTATCTTAATTTGGTATAACGGAGATGCTCGACTAACGCATGAGTGTGACCAAGGAATGTCACAAAATTTCCCATATCACTATGACCAAAATCCATTCTCTTTATAAGGTGTTGTTTCAAATAAAAATTACCACAAGGAACAAACATTCCAGAGTATAAGGTACTCATTTTTTAGATACCCTAAATTCACATACATGTTCTTAGTATTATCATAAGACATCCTAGTTTATACCCATTTACGAATGACTAATTAAACTGATTATTCATGCACTTGCACCCCTTTATATTAATTAAAATAATCCTTTTAACCATAGTACCTAAGTTAATTACCATTTATTAAACAAATGATTAATTAATTAGTGTGCATATTATAACACTCACTTGGACTCCACTTCGCCGCTATTCAAATAAACTTCTATAATCATAAAAAGGTAGGGGTAATTCAATTGCATGAAAACCCATCTTTCTAGATGCCACTTCTGCCATTAAATTCTTTTACTACCCATAAATAGAATTTATTCTTCCCATAATTGTTTGGTCCCCTCAAATGCTAAAAATAGCATGTGCATTCAACTATCTATAACTAATTTCTAACCAACTTCAACCTCTATAAAATTTAGTCTCATCCTCTTACAAATCCTCTTGGATTGTCTTGTACAATGAATCTATCAAAATTTCTCCAACTTCTACTATTTTAGAAGCAATAATCCAAGACCAAAACCTCTGCTTATAGAAATTTGCATCCCCATTTTGGAGGTCATTCAAGAGCACCCAAATTCATTCACAAGGTTACAAAAGCTAAGATTAACACAACCTTACATTGAGGTTTGCATTGTTTATTTGTCTCCATTTATTGTTGTTTTTCACCGCTTTCACATTTAAGGTTAACTTATGGACATGGGTTATGAAGAAGAATTATTACCAAACTAGTCAAATTCCTATGGAAATTCCTTCCATGAAAAAAGCTAAGCTTGGCCCAAATATCTCTTCACACATAACTCTAAGCCCTCTAATGGAACAATAAGGAGACCAAATCTCAAGTACTAACATATGAACATGATTTCATTTACTTGATGGGTATGACTACACCATCCTACAGATAATTACAGGAATTTTACCACATAAGCCACTGAAAATGATGACTAACTCCTTTCTTAATATCATGGAAGTACTTTCCTTTATGTCCTATAGAGGCATTACCTTTAAGGAGAAGTTGCAACATTATAAGACTAAAATTGAATGGTCCTTTCCTACTAGTGGTGATGAATAGGTCTTTAAATAAATTACTTCAGATTACCATGCACTTTGAATACACATAATTATCAATTCCTTCCAAATCCTACATGCAAGTTAAACTTAGATATAAAAGAATGGCTTTTTTATTCAACATGATAGAAGGGTTCCACCCTACTTCCACTTGCTTCTAAGACCAATCCATAATAGTGCCATTATATCAAGTTACTAACATATTTCATCATGAAAAACTTTAAATTCCATCCCTTTAACTATACCTAAATTGTTATTAAATGATACCATTACCCCATAACTATCTCATTAGTTGAAATTAAAATCCCACAAACATATAATGTAGTAGCTAATGACTAAGAAATAGAGATAAATGTTTATAATATTATCATGACATGATATTGGTTTTT
This sequence comes from Taxus wallichiana var. yunnanensis, assembly GCA_018340775.1. NCBI lineage: Eukaryota > Viridiplantae > Streptophyta > Pinopsida > Cupressales > Taxaceae > Taxus > Taxus wallichiana. The sequence continues at coordinate 635,315,277 of CM031235.1, forward strand.
TTAATCCAAATATGCATTATTCATTGATATGTTTACTTGGGTCTGTATTGGTTATCAATCTTCTCCTAGGTTCTACTTCACAGGAAGTTCCATCAACACATCCTTTATAAGCAACATCCTCCCTACGTGGGTACAAGTTATTTACCACTATGGTGGTTCTCAACTCAGATCCGTAAGGCCATATGACACAATTTTCATGAAGGTTACTAGATTTATTTTCTCAATTGAGCAAAGACTCATCTACACAATACATTACTTAGCATCTTTGAAGACATACATTAATACATGACTTAACAATGGTCAAGACAAGGCTTAATTTCTAGCTTACAACTTTTATTTTTATTTCTTATTATCTTTAAAGGTATACCATCTTTTAATTAACCATTAAATCATATAACATTATCCTTTCACAACATTATATTGTCCTCTTTCTTTCCATTATTCAAAATTAACACATTATTCTCTTATGATCATGTTGACTCCTCTTTTACAATCATTATGTATAAGCTACTATCCTTGAGTTGGACGGTTGTCTCATTTTTAGGACTTACCATAAGTTTTTAACTGTTTGACATCAAATAAGAGATGAAAAAATATGAGACCACTAAATATCACATATATGATGGGATTCCCACCGCTCTACTCAATACTTGAGATAACATAGTTTACCCCGTGAAGTGAAGATTTGTCCAAGCATATTATAACAAGGGAAACTATTTAAGGGAAATATAAGGTGACCATGATCAACTATAAATCGAGTTTTATAACAACACCTATCAATTAAGTATTCACCTCCCCTTTGGAAATTAATAATACGAATGATATGCAAGAAGATAAGTGTACTAACAATATCCTAGAATCATATGATTTCTTTAACAAGATGGTAAAGGTGTAAAAAGGTTGTCAATGGATTGACACAAGTCACATTATCAACAACATACTTTGTCTTTATAGGCTTATGACACTAATAATTTTCAAGTTTTAGCTCACTTCCATACAAATATACAAAATTACAAGAATTTACCACAATTGACTAATTACACTATTCTACAATGCAGTTGAATTGTAAGGTTACAAAATGACATTTTACCCATTTCTTTATAATGAAAGGATTTATGATTTATTTAATAATACAAAAGTCACTATTTTTAAAATAAGATACATTTATATTCTCATCATGATTACACATTTTCAAGTAATAAACATTAAACTTATATTTCCATCATCCATTCTAATCTTGCTTACGCTACCTATAACTTGTCAAGTTAGTGTAAACATGGTCAACAAAATAAACATTGGCATAGAATCTACCCACAATCTAGCATAATTCTTGTTATCATAGTTTTCCCATTCACATGACTACAATACTTAGCATGTAATAAGAGAGATTTAGGGATACATTCATTTCATTTCATTTCCTAACTAGAGAGAGAGAGAGAGAGAGAGAGAAAAAACCATTTTCCTATTAGCCAAATTTCTCAAAAATAGCCACAAAAGATATATCAGCATAGTCATCTATAAGTGTCTACAAGTTTTCCCATCAATTACTTGACCTGGAGGGCCCCAGAATTATTACACATTTACCTACTAGTTTGCAAAACAACCAAATTTATCCTGAGGGATAAGAAGTTGCATTCAAAATTAGATTTCTAATAGGCGGATGCACCAAGAGATAAATCCCATATTCTCTCCTATATACCGAGAATTCATTGGAGTTAAAAGAAATTATAACTAGTGAATGGGGTATGAATGGTGACTACTATTCTAGAGCTATCGATTATAATTGGGATAGTTTGACTTAGTCAACCAGTGGCTAGAGGCCTACAAAACCCCATTGCAAAACTAACTAGAGAGGTCTTTTTACTATAGATAAGGGTTGTATGAAATTATCATGGAAAAATACTAGAGATATATGGAGGTCGATATCTATTCCTTTTCCTAGGGTCAAAACATAAAGCCCAAACCAAACCCAACTTTTGAGTTTCAGTAGCTTCCCAAAAATATAAAAAGGGTTAACATAGCTCCTAGAAGGGTGACGAAAAGTGTAAAAATGGTCATTCGAGGGAATTGTAAGGTTTGATAAAAAACCCCACATGACAAGGAACACAATACAAATAAAATTTCCTAATTCGGGGTTTGGAGGGATATTTTGTGAGTCACTAAAAATTACATTTGATTAACTTTGCAATGTAAACAAAAGAAAGGTAGTTCACTTGAGTCAACTTAAGCTCGCCAATTTAATCAGAAACAAATATTTAGTTTTGATGCATTGGTTTTACAACATGTTAGGTTTTGATTGTGAATATAATTACTTGGTCAAATAAGCGGTGAAGCTACATAGAAAAATCCCCCTTTTTGTCATTTGAAACCACAATTTTTTAATTAATACATAAAATTATCCTTAGTTTTATCATAAATTTGATTTCATAAAAAAGGAAAACTACCGATAAAAAAATTATGCAAGTTTAAGGTGAGAAACCATGTCTGATAAATAAATGAGATGGGGTATTTAAGGCTCCATGCGGTTTACATTCCGTCCAAAGGAATCTACTTGAAAGCTTCAAATCCTTTTTGGCATACCCGTTTCATGTATACCCATTGTCCACTAAATGTGAATCAACATTTTTTTTTGGAATTTCATCAAACAATATTTGTGCATCCACAAGTTTTCACTTTGTAACTACACCTCATCATAAAGCCTCCATTTTCACATGAGTAAAAAAATACCTTAAAGGGAAGTGGGACTTGGCTTTGGGATCTAATGGAATTTGATTCAATGCCCCATTGACCTTATAACAAACAATTTATGAAAACTTTCAGCCATGACATTTCATGGGGATGCACTCCTTCAGGAGATTTTGTAAAATAGTTCATCCACCTTGTTTGATTGCTTACAAGCCTATATATTGGTCTAATAGAGCACTTGAAACTACCTAACTTCCATACACCTTATCCTCCTCTTCAATATTTGGTGGATGTCCATATTCTATCCCAAAGCATTCATTCTAGCACCAATAGGAGGATGTTAGTAGAGATTGTAGATTTGAGCATTAAAACTTCCTATGGATTTTTATATAATATTTTTAGTTATGCAATCCCATCTTAGAGCTTCCACTCCTCCCTTATACCAAAAAAATGTCCACCCTTGTGCAGTCAATAAAACTAAGGAGGAATAAAAATTTCCTTTACTTGAAAGCTTTATGTTTCTTATGATATCACATCCCTAACATTCAACCTTCAATTAATACATTTAGCCAATATTGCATGCTTGATTCAAAGCTCTCATTTTAACAAAGGTTAAGATTATGCTAGCGAAGGTGAGCCATGTGGACACCTATTGGTTACATTTAGTGAAACAATGACAATGCTTCATGAGGATGCCCACATATTTTGTAAACTACTTCATTCGTGTGGATGAAGATGAGCATTGTTGATATTCACACTTTAATTATCTCTTGATTGTTAGTATAGGACAAGCTTCCATAGATATTTCGCAATAAACAAAATGATTAAAACCATGCTCAACATGTATTCACTAATGAACTCAATCAAATACTATTCTAAATGTAATTAAGAAGTGAACTCTATTGATAAAACAAGAGATTACTGAATTTAGAATTAAAATACTGAAAGCAATGAAATTATGGTAAATTAAACAAATGTTGAATAAAAAATATTAAATAAACAATAAATTCTCCCTTCACGTTGGGGAGGAGTGGCCCTTGCTCCTTCCCTTTGATCTAGTTTTAGAATTAAAAATCACACAAGTTGATTTATCCTAGAATCATGCACTTTATTAAATAGAATGATTCTTCAACAATTGTTGAGAAGACATGATATTATCCTATAGAGAAGACGCGCATAGGATCTGTGCACAGGAACAAGGTGCATTTGAAGGAATGGAAAGATAGGAAAGGAAATGCGTGCCAAAACAAGTTGACTTAGGAATTAGCCACTTTTATGGATACGGGCTATTTTCGAGATAGCGTGTGGAGCACACATCGGGATTAAGACTTGCACGACATGAAAATGGTATTTTGGGAATGAGTGACTAATAAGGGTCATGTATGAGATTGAGTTAATAATAGGATTTATTCTATCAATTAATTGTAAGATGTCTATTATTAGTGCACTTGCATGTGTGCATGTTATTATAAAGGTGCATGGCTATTATCAGCATGTGACCTATTTTGAGAAGTGTGTAGGTGGTGAAGGGAAATTCCCCCCCCTATAAGTATGTATTGAACTATGTAGTTTAGTAGTGGTGAATTATTGTAGAGTTATGTTGTTGGATCTGATGCGCGCATGACTTATGGTGATACTTTATAATGTAAGAAGCTTCTATGTTTTATAGTGTTTAATGTAATGGAGTATGTTGGTTGGATAATGGTGTTAAACATGACTGTAACTAGTTCTTGTATGGTTGATCTTATTATAGTTATTGTTTAATTCATGATTCTCTAAGATCTAGATCTGGAATATGCTCTGTGGAATGTTTATGGTTATTTATGGTTCTGAATATGCTTTATCTTCATCACACTAACATCCTGCACAAACAACTCTAAATAGGGACTTGGTACCTTTATGCGCTTTGGGTGAGCACTCAGCTCAGGTGATGATGTGTCAGCGCACTTTAGTTTTATATAGTGGATTCTAGGTTGCATTATTGGTTCCATTGACAGACCTCTTTTTCAACTATTTTCAGGATGTTTCACGATGACGATGTACCGGTTGACCTTATCAAGTGTTGAGGAGTGAATAAAATATCTGGAAGAAGAGTACACTTGGATTTTTAGCACTAGATTTGATTTTGACACACGCGCGTGGGTCAACCATAATTTGTATGAATATTTATATGAGATCTTATTTACTATCTTGTGGTAGAGATGTAAGAGTGGCTAGTTGTTTATGTGTCTAAAAGGAATTGGAGGTATTACACACTTGTCTAGATGCATGAAGAATTTTAGGCCCTCTATGATGCTGATCTGATTTGGATGCACGCTGTGGATACTTAGTTTCATGGTGTTTTGAATAGATATATTTTGGACTAATAAATTTCCTATTAATTGTGACCAGATGTAGCTAAGTTCTAGTTTTTACATTATCCCAAGGGAACTTATTTTCAAGGCATTCCACTGGCAATCAAAATCTTGATGGTAACCCTAAACTTGGAAGAGAAGTTGATGGCTAGCTAAACCCCACCATGCGTGGGGACAAGAGAAAGTTTGGTGAAGGATGACAAACCTAGCGGTAGAGAGCCAATGAGAAGAAAGGTTTCTTAAGTACAATGAGGCATGTAAGAGGGAGATAAATAATCAGTGTGATATTGTAGAGTGGATGGTGTTGAGTAGAGATGGATCATGAAGGATTTGGAGCTCATGCACAAGGCATGGAGCCAGAGAATTTGGAACTCCCCCATTTGGGAAAACATGACAGGAACACTCCTTGGCATCATATGGGAGCATGCTAGAAGAGATGACATGGGCCATGTGTGTGCATTTGAATCTACCTAGCAACCTATCCCTTGCATTTGGTTTTCCAGATCTAGTATATCCATGTAGTTAGCAAGATAGTTTGGGGAGTAGTAGAAAAGGATTCAATCAAGTAGAAAGTGCATCTATGGCCAAGAAAATTTCTTCTTTTTTATTTGGAGGTACCTTCTCAAGTGGATCGTCATCACATAACTCAAGCGCACTTAGTTTTGGACTCACTTCTGGGAGTAGTACCACCTCGCATACTATAGGAGTTTAGTATAGTACCACTATTTGGACAGAGGGAGGCGAGATATCCACCAGTCCACTTCCAGCTACAGGTGGAGGATTAAGGGGCATAGGTGGCTCTAGTTCTAGAGGATCTGGTAGTTCTAAAGGCAAAGGTAACACAAGAGGTTTTAGATCAGGTGGGTAGGGTCCTCATCAACCCCATAATATTTACATGGATATTTCTTAGTCTTTTAAAATATATCGGCATAGAATATGTTGTTGAACACGTACACATGTGTGATATATTGTGGTGTGAAAAAGTAATTATGGCTTCGAGCACAAGCTAATTCAGGTTTGTAACTACATTGCGAGGATGCACACACAATTTATAGAGTAAGTCTTACCCTAATCATACTTGTGTATATTATGCAGCATTAAATGATGCTTTCCTTAAGGAGTTTCATATCCCTGAGTTTGAGAAGAAGAGTATAAGTGCACTCAAGGATATTAAACAGGGAACTACTAAGAGCATTTGGGAATATAATGCTCATTTCAAGAACTTTATTATGTAAACTTTCTTATGATATTCATGCCATCCAACATGCACAGTGGTTCATTGGGGCTTGATCACACCTTTCAGAAGGGCATTGTCACATAAGACATATATGGACCTGCGCAAAGCACTTGAATATGATTTAAGTAGTTAGGATTATAGACACTAGAGTAAGCCCATTCTTGGAAGCACATATTGCAGCTATGGTAAAGCATTTGGAGAAACTATCGTCAAATTTAGCACATGAGACACACACTAGGATTTTTGTACATATTGTGAGGTAGAAAGGAATGCTAAAGATAGTTTTCCTCACATGTGAGTAGATTCATTATGAATGTACTCTGAGATATGTCATTTAGACCATGATACAAGCCACTGCCCATTATTACAACATGTGATAAGAAAGAATGTATCTTTCTATTGTAATGTTTTCCAGTCCATGACTCACAATAAAAAGACTACAAGTTGATTGGTCAGATCCATGATGCCATAGATATTAGTGTATGACAGATAGGAGTATCAGATAACTCTAAAGGAAAAAGTGAGCACCATGATCATGACCACACTCAAAGTGCGCTATGATCAGAATGAAGGGCATTTTGAAGGAGGTCATGGTAGAGGTCAATGATACCGTGGTGGATTTGGGGGCCGAGGCCATGGTGGTGGACGAGGTGAGTTCCCTCATGAAACATGTTTTACATATGGATATCCTGACCACTACATTCACGATGTCCCGATAATATTACTTGTTATTTTTGTGTGAAGAATCACTACTATGAGGAATGCTTGGACTTATATGAGAATCTTAGAAAAAAACATAAACAAGAGAACAATGATGCGAAGGATTTTTAGAATACAACGCATTTTAGAAAATCGGTGGATGCCAAAACTGCACTAGAACCTGAGGTATTACCTATGAAGATTACTACATGTGTTGAAGTTGTGCGCACCAGGGAAGCATTACAGCAAAAGCCTACCATCACTAAGGAGGAATTTTTACATGCAAGGTACCTAGATCCTACACATCAAAAGGAGGTTTATCAAGAGACCATGGAGGTACTCAGAAATCTTCAAGGTGAAATACAATGTTTAAAAGAACAATCACAAGTTAGAACAAAATAAGGTAGCAAAGACAATCCAATTAGATATTGATGACTTAAAAGAGGTATGCAAGATGTTGCACTAGGATAATATCATTCCATTATTAGGGAATTGGCTAAAGGGGAACACTCCATGCGTAAGTATTGAAAATGGATGGTAGATCTTGCATGTTAATATCCCCCCTCATAGCTTGGATTATGACAAGGAGATCACTCTGAATGCTATTGTGGATGGGTGGATTTTGAGAAATATATTGATTGACATAGGCATAGAAGTTAATGTGCTTACTTTAGATGCATGGGTACAGATGGGTAGACCTCCATTGCAGCCATCCTCTAATGTACTATTTATGGATAATCAAACTAAGGCCACTCCCATAGGAGTTTTAAAGGATGCATCCATTACTATACAAGGGGCCAAGTTCACTTTGGGGACTTTGAGGTCTTAGCACTTGCAGAAGCAGATAGCTTCCCAACTCTACTTGGGCACCCTTGGTGTTATGAAAATAATGTTGATCTATGATTCAACAAGGGGTATATAAGTTTTGAGAAAAGGAAGAAAGAGTGATTATCCCTTTGACAAATGGGAAATTTACACCTTATGTTGAACCTTTGAGTGAGGAATACTTGAACATAATTTATGTACACGTCATTCGGGACCTAGAAGTACTTGAGCCATCTAAGGAAGGAATCCTCCAATGGGAAGATGCACAGTCTATTAGTGATACTACAAGTATTGCTTGTGATAATTGGGCACATGACACCTATGAGATGGTTGGGCACAAAGTAAGAAGTGCATTTTCATGGAGAAGCAAACCTTGTTGTGTTAGGAGGATAGGTAACTCTATACCTTGGTACACTAGAGAAGGAGATCCTATGGTATTCTTGCGCATCATGGAGAAGTAGTGGATGGATCAAGTGGAAAGAAGAAATATGTTAGTGTATACCTGTGTGGGACAATAACACATTGGTGGATGGTTCACAAGGATAATCTCATAGAATGGAATGAATTCAGAATTTCTCTAACCACTTGGTTCTTCAGGAGAAATGTGCCTACTCAAATATGCATGTATCATGGTAATCAACCTATTCAACACCACGTTCAGTAGTGTGAGAGACTCGGATAGAGGGGCAGAAAATTTACCACCTTCACTATGGGTGTACAAGATTTATTCCACTTTATAAGGTTGTACACATGTTTGGTATGTTTATGTGGAGTTACATAGGGAGACAGAAATTGGAAGGACTTGATTGCAAGAATGACCCAAACTTTTGATTACTTCTCTACTAAACCTCTAGTAGAAGAGGCATTAAGGGTTATAAAGTGCTTAACTATGGGAGATAGTGCAAAGGATGAAGAAATCATTTAGGATTTATTTGGTGAGGAAGAATAAGGAGCGCATTTTGATGAAGTAGATGATACAGATGTTGAACTATTTATGTGTACTTGCTTTGAAAAGGAGAAAGGAAAGATGGTCTACATAGTGGATGATGAGGAAGTAGAATATTTGGACATAGCTCATTTAGCAGGTATGTGCAAAGTGTTAGATAGTGTGGATAAGAATGCACGCGCCTATCATGAACCTATGAAGACCAAGAAAGTGAACATTGGCACGGATGTTGAACCTAAGGAGGCAATAATCGGGGATTATTGGTCTGATTATGAAGTGGAAAAGATAATTGAATTACTACATGATTTCTAGGATTTATTCCTAGGGGCTACCATGAGTTAAAAGGAGTGCATGAGTCATTAGGTGAGATGAAGATTAAGCTAAAGGAAGGTGCATGCCTAGTTAGGAAGAGACCTTACAAGATGAACCCTAACCTGCGCATAAAATTTAAGGAAGAAATTGACAAAATGTTGAAATCTGGCATCATTAAGCCCCTAGAGGAATCAGAGTGGGTTAGCCCAATGGTAATCAATATAAATAAATATGGTCAGATTAGGATTTATGTGGATTATAGGGAGTTTAATGCTACATGTTTGATTGATCCTTTTCCTACACCTTTCATAGAGGAAATATTAGAAGGAATTACAAGGCGCAAAGTTTACTCTTTTACAGATGGATTCTTTGGGTATCATCAGGTTAGAATTACACAAGAAGATCAAGAGAAGATGACTTTCACCACTAAATGGGGAATTTTTTCATATACTATGATGCCCTTTGGTTTGAAAAATGTGCTTGTTGTATTTTTGTGCATAGTTGTTCAAGAATTCTAGGATTTTATTCACAAATTCTTGCAGGTTTACTTGGATGATTGGATGGTATATGGGCTTGTTAAGGATCATTGTGATAATTTGCATTTAATTTTTGAAAGATATAGACAGTTAAACATCTCCTTAAACATCAAGAAGTGCATGTTTGCTACACCTTTTGAAACTCTATTAGGGCATATAATTTTCAAGGAAGGTTTGTTAGTAGATCCAGATAATGTTGTATTTATTGTAGGCCTAGAGGAGCCTACCATTCAGAGTGAGGTGTGTGGATTATTAGGCCATATAGGGTATTACAGAAAATTTATCAAAGGAAAAGGGGCATTCTATTGGGGAGAACTGCAGCAATGCACATTTGAGGCATTGAAGGAGAGACTTACTACAATGCCTATTCTATGTTTTCCTTCATGGAACCAACCATTTCACATACATGTGGACACCTCTGGAACAACCATTGGTGTGGTGTTATCTCATCATAGAGAAGGTATTATAGATCATCCTATTTGTTTTTCTAGTAGAAATTTGACTCCTACATAATAGAATTACACAACTACAGAGCGTGAGGCCTTGTCAATGATCTATGTGTTGCATAAATTTAGACAATATTTGCTAGAAACACCATTTTTATTTTATACTAATCACATGGCATTAAAATACTTGGTAAATAAGTCCATTTTATAGGGGCACATATGTCAATGGGTGCTCTTATTCTAAGAATTTGAATTTACATTCATGGTAAAATAAGGTAAAAGTAATTCTAGCTGGACCACTTATCAAGGATTCAATCAAGGAAGGATGCGTAGATAATTAAAGATACAATGTTAGATGCACAGTTGTACATGTTACATCATGCGCATTTAGAATTGGAGGATATTGTTTTCTTTTTATGCACATGTATGGTGCCAAAAGGAATGAAAGTATTAGAGAAGAAACAACTTGCAATTCATGTGGCACCCTTCATGTTGATTAGTGGTGACTTATACAAACTAGGTCGAGATGAAGTATTGTGCCGGTGTGTACTAGAGCATGAGCACACAGATATCATGGAAGAGGCTCATTGTGGTATTGCAGGTGGGCACTATGCAGGTGATGCCACTATGCATAAAATTATACTCGTTGGATTGTAAAGAGTATTGTAAGACGTGTGATCACTATCATCACATTTGAAAACTCAGGGCAAAGAGCTGAAATGCCTTTGAGGCCTATTGTTAGTGTAAAACCTTTTGAGAAATGGGCTATAGACTTTGTGGGTCCTATTTCCCCAGCCATGCATAGAAATGGATCATGTTATATCATCACTTACACATATTATCTTACAAGGTGGGAAGAAGCATCACCTATAAAGGATTGTACAACAACTACATTAGTTAGGTTCCTATGGGAAAATATTCTTACTAGGTATGGATGTCCGTTGAGCTTGACAAGTGATAGGGGCACACACTTCTTGAATGAGATAATTAGGATATTGTTGGATGAATTTATGGTTGTGCACCATAAGAATACACCTTATCATCCTTAAGCAAATGGCACTTTGAAAGCCTTCAACAAAATATTTAGGCAGCACTTGATAAAAATTATGATGTTAGAAGGAAAGATTGGGATGATAAATTTTTTGTTGTGCTTTGGGTGTATAGAAAAACCTGTAAGAGGTTGAATAAGGCCACATACTTTCAGTTTGTGTTTGGTGTAGAAGCATTTATTCTAATGGAATTCATGTTACCATTATTACGTATTTTGTGCGCTAGAGGTCTAGGCGATGAGAAAGCATTAGAAGAAATAATTGATGAGTCAATATAGTTGGATGAGAGGTGTTCCATATCCCATTGGAGTCGAAGTAGGAAAAGGCCAAAGGCTAAAGGCATGGCATGAAAGACATATCAAGGACAAAGAAGCTTGAGGTTAGATAGATGGTACTTCTTTATGACTCTAAGTTTTGTGCCATCTCAACAAGCTTAAGGTGCATTGTTTGGGACCGTATGCTATTACTCATATACTTGAATCGACGCTTTCTAGTTAGAGGTGCTTGATGGAATACGGTTACCTAGTTACTTTAATGGGATTAGGTGAAGGCCTTTTATAAATAATTCTTTTTTGTTGTTTGTAATAAGGTAGTGTTGCCATTTAGTATAGTTCTCCTTTCGTATTTCTTTTCTTGTATTTCCTTCTTCATCGTTATTTTTGTAAATTTAGTTTGGAGTTTTGTGTAATAAGTGTTTTTGAGCACTTTGGAAGCTAATTACAATATGAATTATTTTTATGTGCAGAGGACTATAAATACCATTGGTGTGGAGTGGTTTTTATTTTTATTCACAAATGGGTACACATGAGAACAAACTATTACATGTGCTATGTAAGTATGGAAAGGAGTTTCTAGAAAGGAAATTACTTCTAGAGTAGACCATAGATGGAAAGGAATGAATGAACTGTATAACATGAGGTAAGCAACATCCATGGAAGCTATTAGAAGAGGACAAAATAACAAGGTAATTCACACATGAAAGTGTGCGGAAGAGAAGTTTGTAGCTAGAAGGTTATAGCTGGGGTGTGAAGGTGCACCACACAAAAATTGGGAAAATGGTCAATTAATGAGAGGATTGGTGGTAGGGGAAGGAGCAATAAATGCACTAAATTTTTGAAAATCTATATAAGGACGTGATGCAAGTTCATTTTTATCTTTGCGATCACAAGTATTTGAGCGAGCTAAGTGTGACTGAGCCAAGTAAATCATATTGAGGTGCGGAGATCTATGAAACCAGATGTGGAGAGAAGATTTGTGCATGGAATTGGCTTGTGTCCCCATTGGTGAAGGGTTTGAGTGTAACAAAAGCATTAAGAAGGAGATAGGGCACATGGTTTCAAGCTAGGGCACACGATTTTGAGCTAGGGTTTGAGCTTACTCGATATAGAAGACAAAAGGTGATATTTTTACAATGGCACCAAAGAAAGCACCTATAGCATGCACAAAGGGAAAGAAAAAGGTGGAGGTTGAGGTCAAAGTTGCACCCGAGAGAAACTTTTTAGAAATGTAGTACCTAGAAGGAGTGATAGTTGGACAGGATTGGGATTCCCATGTTCACCAATGCAAAGTAAGTGATTACAATCACACCAAAAATAGGGGAGAATTGGATGCGTTGTTAAATAAGAAGACCAAAAAGTGCATAGTGGATGATATGCCAATATATGATGATGTTGGGGAGAAGTTTCTTAAGAAGGTAGGGTTTATCAATTATATGAACTCCCATATTTTGGAAAACCATAAGCTTTATACCAATGGCTTATGAGAAAATTCCATGAGGACTTTTTCTATTTTGTTGGATGGAGGGTAAGGATCATAACAACCTTGATTGCCACATTAACAAGACTGAAAGGCACAGGGGACAAATATTATGAGTGATCTAACTGATAAGGAAGTTATTATAGCCACCAGTAAGGATTTAGGATACTCCAAAGGTCCACATAGAATGGACATAGACAAACTAAAGAAGTATCTTGTAGTACAGGAAGCCACACATCTACTCACAAAGTTAAATGATCAAGAGATATGGTCGCAGGTAAACACAATGTGGCTACATATTGCAAAGAAAATGTCAGAGGGTGAAATCTACAACTTGGTTGGCTACATTGTAGAAACTATTACTAAGGAAGCACACATAGGTGAGAAGATAAGTTTTGGTGTTATCCTACTATCCCTTATTTTTGTAGAAATTGGAGTGCCCGATGGGCCAAAGAAATTTTTTTGGGAATACCCAGAGAAAAATTCCCTTGCAAAAAGGTTCGAGAAATATTTATGTGAAGGATCAATGAGTGGCCCATTCAAGAAAAGGGAATAACTATGGTATGACTGACTTCACGCGATGTTTGAGGAGGAATGACGCATTCCAAAGGAACTACCTTTGGTAGTAGGCAAGGTAGTACAGTTCACAGTGTATCAACATTTCTGCATTGCATAGTTTTCCATGAAGGATGGGACATGGATTCCATGGTGAAAACTTCCTTATGATATAAACATAAAGCCAATAAGTTTGGCTGTTAGGGATAGTAGAGCCATGCTCATATATCTTCAGCTCAAGCCTAGGATGGAGAATAACAAGTATGCAGAGAATGATTTCATGATCCTAGGGACACTTAAGGGCAAACACATGATGGATAATGTGCAGCTCCAAAGCTTTTAGTAATAATAGAGGTAGACAAGGAAGAAGAACATGAGGATAGTGGAGGCTTGGACCATAGAGGCCGAGTCAACCCACATCACGAGTGGAGGAGAGTGAGCATACGAGATACTCCCCACGGGTGCAGAAGAAGGAGAGGAATTGGATGTGGATGAAGTCCCTAACGAGTGCTAATTTAAGAGGGTATTCATAAGAACCATGACCCAAGGCACAGGAACATCACAACCTGTAAGAAGATCACCTTGACTCTCCCCTTAGAAAGAAGCACTTGAGAAGAAAAGAAGGAGAAAGTTGAAACTTAATGAGGAGGAAAAGGAGTCCAAAGAGAGTGTGCCTAGAACTCCAGTGTAACCTAAGATGTGGAGGATCCCAGGGATGAAGAAATGAAAGATGAAGAAGAAGGGGTGAAAGAAGTAGAAGAAATTATGTGTGAGAAAACTAGTGTGCCAGATACAACTCAAATAGGAGAAGGGCCAACTCCAAACCTTGGCGCTCAAGTTCCTAAGGGCCAAGGATGAGGAGAAGTGAAGAATATGTTGTGCCAAGTATGGGATACACTAAGGACATAAGTAAAAATATTCGCGCCTAGTTTCAGAGCACAAAGTGGACCTTAAGGAGTTATATGGGTGGGAGTTGATGGACCCAGATATGGCCACTATGTGTGCAAGGAAACAACTATCTTGGTCCATGCAGACTCACATGGATGAACCATATTTTGATGTGTGTGAGGATTCTTGTGTCTTAAGGAGAGTAAAGAAGGCACCTCAGAGCAGGCACATGACCATAAAGCCCACACTTATGTCTAATGAGTAGGTCAGTAATGCCTTAGTCAAGGTATTTCTTTGAGGTGGCATGAAGAAATATTGATAAGGCCACCACCATTAGAGCACTGATGGAAGATAACAAGGATAAAACTATGGAGATAGAGTGCTTAAAGGCAGAGAAGGAGCGAGAATGGAAAAATAATGAGGCCTTCATTAACATGGTGGAGGATATTGGTGATTACATTCTGAAAGAAAGGCCTCATCTAGAACCAAAGGTACCTAAAAATTTTCCTTCTACAATGCATTATGTGCGCACTTTGGTTGATTTGGTGCTAGAAGATGGACCACTTAGAATTCCTGCACCAAAGGATGCTAAACAAGAATCGAGAGAGAAAGGGCCTCTATGATCAAAAAAATTTCAACATATGAGGTACTGCTCTAGACTTTAAAGGATGAGCTGAAGAAATCAGACCAAGCTTTGAATTTGTGTGCAACTCTAGAGGTAGTAATAAGGACCAGAAATCTAGTTGAGGATAATGAAGTTTTGGTAGCAATGAAGGATGAGACTTTAGGGCACACAAAAAGATTAGCACTAGTGAAACAGAAGCGCGAAGCCCTTACAATAACCCAAGATCCACATAAGGAGAGGATAGATGAGATTAGGAAGCTCATAGTATAGAAGATGGATCTTCTAGAGGGAATGATGTCTGTTATGGCCAATGTTGTCCATATTTTATAGAATGAGAAGGAAAATATTACTCAGGATGAGTTAGATGCCATCACTACAAACATTCCAGAGAAGAAAAGGACCATGCTAGATGACTAACGAGACATTGGAGGCTGAGATTAAAAGTGAATATCCAGAGTTGATCCTCCCAGTTGAAGAAGAGGAAGCTATAGAGTAAAGATCCATTCTTTTGTACAGTGATTCTTTACATTCTTTCAATTCTTATTCTTTATTATTTGGGAACATCAAAAAGAATCCCCATTTCCGGATGAAAATTTACTTCATTTTGTGGTAATGTTGATCGAGACATATTATTATCTTACGGAGAAGACACACATAGGATTCATGCGTGGGAACAAGGCACATTTGAAGGCATGGAAATATAGGAAAGGAAACATGTGCCAAAACAAGTTGACTCAGGACTTAGCTATTTTTATGGATACAAGCTATTTTTGAAGATAGCCTATAGAGCACACATCAGGATGGAGAGTTGCATGACACGAAAATGGTATTTTGGGAATGAGTGATTGATAAGTGCCATGCATGAGCTTGAGTTAATAATATGATTTCTTCTATCAGTTAACTGTAAGATGTCTATTATTAACACACTTGCATGTGTGCATGTTATTGTAAAGGCGCATGGCTATTATCGCATGTGACCTATTTTGAGAAGTGTGTAGGTGGTGAAGGGAAATTACCCACCCCTATAAGTATGTATTGAACTATGTATTTTAGTAGTGGTGCATTATTGTAGAGTTATGCTATTGGATCTTATGTGCGTATGACTTATGGTGATACTTTATAATGTAAGAAGCTTCTATGTTTTACAATATTTAATGTAATGGAGTATGTTGGCTAGATAATGGTGTTAAACATGACTGTAATTGGTTCTTGTATGGTTGATCTTATTATAGTTATTGTTTAATTCATGATTCTCTAAGATCTAGATTTGGAATATGCTTTGTGGAATGTTTATGGTTATTTATGGTTATGAATAGACTTATCTTCATCACACTAACATCATGTACAAGAAACTCTAAATAGGGGCACTGGACCTTTAAGTACTTCATATGAGTACTCACTCGGCTCATTAGGTGATGTGAAAACACTCCCTGGGTTTTATATAGTGAATTCTAGGCTTCATCAACAATAATCAAATAACTCTACCATTCTACTACAAATTCCCTTTTATATCAAGAGAAGTCCTTATCACTCTAGAAGAGGATGGATTATTTGCAATAATTAACTACTACTCTAACTAGAAATATCTCTATGACAACAACTGATTGTTAAAGAGTTATAATTATGGAAGAACAAGTGCATGCTGCACTTAGATCAGATTCATCTTGTTAACTACAGATGGATTCCTTAATTAACTCTCAGTTGAGATGATTTATCAGTTCCAAAATATGTCAAATATCATGCATTGAATCCATATAATCATTGTGACTTTCAGTTTTTTTGTTCATCTGTTCCACATCTCCAATAAATTGGGTGTTATGACATCTTGCATGATCCATATAAGTAGCATGATTCCTTAGATGATAGTCCACATTTCATGCACCTTTCACAATGTCAAATCATTTTCTAGATAGATAAAATCTCCTTCTTGTCGTATGAATTTTTTTACTTTCTCCACCTCAGTCCTATGCCCTCGTAATGTGATTCCTACACTCCAAGCAAGTATTGAGCCAATGCGTAGGTGAGTACTATGCTCCAAAGCAATCCCTAGGCTAGTGTACGAGATGATTCTTGCATTGGATTAAGATATGTTCTTCAAACACATTGTTAATACACATAAAGATCTATTTAAACTCATTTGAATAAGCATACACAAGATGAAAATAACAAGATTATGCACAAAACTTCCTTTCAAATATACTAAAGTATTAATTACAAAATGATAATATAAGTCTTAGCACAAAATGATGACACTACAAAATGGGGGTTTACATAGGCATTAACAGGCTCATCACTCCCCACACTTAAGGTTTAGTAGGTCCTCCTATTATTTATTCAAGGACTCAACTATATGTGTACAATTGTACTCATTGGTAAAAGTAAGCCATGTCTCATCTTTCTTTGTATTACAAAACCCAAAGAATTTTATCACTATATCCCTCCATATTTTATATCTTGCTTCAGGATGATCCTGGGTAGTGTTCCATCATGGCATATGTGATAATATTAATGGAGGTATGTATCTCATGCCTATCCATTTCTCTTGCATTTACAACATAATTTTGTAGAGGTCCTTGGCCCTTTTTAATGACCAACAGAGGTTGGTTTGGGAAATAACATCCTTCTTCTTCCATACCTCTAGAAGCAGTCCATACCTTAGCTAAAAAGAAATAAAATTCATGTTAAAGTTTAGGAGTACATAATCCTAAAAATATGAGACAAAATTTGAAATATTTACTTTGTACTTGTCCATAAGTTGTAGACAATAAACCTGGGATTGATATCTCCTAAATAATTTGATTAGAGTTGGGAGATCATGCATCATTAAGAGGCCTACATTAGTTTCCTCTCGACATATTTTTATCTTTTATCGAGACCACACAAATTGATGTCTTAAAGTAGAAACAAAATACCTCAATTGCACTTCTCCAACATACAAATTGATTGGAATTTCTATTTTCTCAGGGAGAAGAAACTTATGTACATAAAACTCACATAACATATTCTTGCCAACTATGTCTATTGTTGTATATGCTCCAAAAAAATTTATCATCTGTCAAATTCTATGGACTTAGTGGGAAAAAGTTTAGAAACTTTCCTACTCTTTCAAGAATAATGCATAAAAATTAGAAGGTGCCCTACAAGAAAGGGCTTGGTCATATAACCTACAAATAATCTTGAAGTATTTTATTTTCTTCTTTTAACATTTTGTTTTCTTCTACCACTCCCATGAGATCATAACATTCTTTCATCCATTTTACCATACCCTTCAACACAATGATATGGGGAAATAAAAAGTCTATTTGAGTTAGTTGATCAATAGTTTCTACAGACTTTGTTTCCTTCCTATCTTCTTGTAAGAGCACAAGTTTTGTGGTCAATTATTTAGTTCTAGACTAAAGACACTAAATAATTTGTTGTTTATCTTATGCCTCATGTTACGGTTGGTGAACTACTTATTCTTTATGCTCTAGTGATTTTTGGAGATGTTGAATTTTCTCTTCCTTATCTGTCTCTAATTGAGATAATTTTTCCTCTTTTGTTTGTAAAATAATTTGTAATTGGGAAATTCTTTCTTGAGATTTATGGAGCTCACGTTGAACCTTAGAAATAAAAATACTTTGGGAATAATTATATCAGAATCAATAGGTGAACTAGGCTCACCTTCAAGCATGGGTGTTTTTCCTTTGTCATGAATAGGTGATTCCTCAACCATGATTGGTGTCTTATCAATCTCCATCTCAAAAATAGGGCATGGAGGGGATATAGAGTGAGGTGGAGAAGTAAGAGGTGTCTGGTGTAGGGATTTCATGATGGCAGTTGCTTCTTGTTCATCTTGTGAAGGAACATTTTATGTTTGATGTTCATCAAGGGTTTGGGTAGGCCCTAATACCTAAGGTGTTTCCTTGGACATTATGAGGTAGGGGGCCCTATTTCTAGAACCAAAGTAGGTTCAATGGCATACTTATTTTAAAATTTAATGCACTTTTAAAATGTCTTTTTAATGAAATGGTGCTTGTAGATGAGGTGGATGAGGCCTTGGAATTTGAGGTAAGAGGAACCCCATCAAAATTTCTCGAAGAAGAGGAGACAAGGTTAAATAAAAAATGATTCAAATTAACCTTGTTTTGGGATTTGGCCTGACCATGGCATAGGTGAATGAGGATTCTCAAAAAAGGCCTAAAATAACCTCATATTGACCATCACATGTAAAGTATTTAATCACCCATTTAGCTACATCCACCCATGGCTCGGAAAAGTACCCCTTTTATGCCCTTAGCCTTTCCCTTATTATCAATAACCAATTCTATTTTTCTTTATTTCCTATAGAAAAATGTCGATGCAACCTAGAATTTACTAGTAATAACACAGGCACATTGGCACATCACTCATCCTAGGTTGAGTGATCACTCGAAGCACAAAGGTACCAAGCCCCTCTTAGGGTTTCTTGTGTAGGATGTTAGCAAGATGAAGAGTTAATGCATTCAGATCCATAAATAACATAACATTCTATAGAGCATATTCTAGATCTAGATCTAAGGAGTAATGGATTTAAATAATAACCATAATGAATTCAACCATGCAAGAACTAGTTATAATCATGTTTAACACCTTGAATCAGTCAATACACTCCATTATATTAAACACAATAAATACATAGAAGCTTCTTACAATAAGTAATACCATAAGCTCATACATGCATTAGATCTGTAGCATAACTTCACAATAATTCATATCCAATCCTCCTATACTACACAGATCACTACATATTTATAAGGGTGGGGACTTTCCCTTCACCGCTTGCATAATTCCCAAAATAGGTCACATGTTGAAAATAGCTATGCACCTTTACAATAATAGACACACATGCAAGTGTGCTAATAATAGATATCTTTTAGTTAATTGGCAATATAAATTCTATTATTATCCTAAACCCATGCAAAGAACTTAGTATCCTCTTTTCCAATAATAGCCTATGTGTATCGCGCAAGTCTTTATCTAGTTTGTGTTTTCTATGCTATCTCCTAAAATAGCCCATACTTTTGAAAAATGGCTAAGTCGTGAATCTTCCCTTGTCTTTTATGTGTGTGTCCTTCCCTATCCTTCTCCGAGCCTTTTAATGCATCTTGTTCTTATGAGTGAACATTATATGTGCCTTTTGCTAAGTATCATACTCTTGTCCGCTCAATATTACCTTACGCTAAACTACATTACTTTCCTCGATAATGGCTACTCTTTGAATAGTAAAGAATAATGAATAGAAAGGACTGAAATAATTTATATACAAAGAATGAACTCTCATACTGCAACATCCTTTGTCTTAACTAGAAGAATTAATTTGAGATATTCTCTAGAATGTCCACTGCAATAGATTCCAACTCATCTTAGGAAATTTATCCCTTCTCATTTTGTAACACCAGAACAATATTGGACATAGCAGACATTCTTCCTTCCAACAGATCCATCTTCTACGCTATACATTTTCTAATCTCATCCAATTTTTCCCGATGGGGTCCTATGTCTTTGTAAGGGATTCACATTTTCTCTTGAATAGCACCAATATTTTTGCACATCCCAATGTCTCATCTTTCATTTCCTTTTAGAATTCATTATCTTCTACTATTGTCCTGATTCTTATTACTACCTCTGGAGCTGCACAAATATTTAATTCTTGGTTTACTTTCTTCACTCCTCCTGCAAGGTTTGAAGCAATTCCTTGTATGATGAAATATTTCAAAATACTAAAGCATTTACTCTCTCTGCATCTTACTCAAGGTCCTTTGGTGTTGGCATGTGAATTGGTCCATCCTCAAGCACCAAATTGACTAATGTACACACATAGTGCATAGCTAAAGGGAAATTTTTGGGTACCTTGGGCTCTAAATGTAGTCTTTAATCTCCTCTACCATGTGGATAAGATCCCCATTCTTCTTTTTCTCTAGGTCCTTCTCTCCTTTCAAACGTGTGATCTCTACATCTTTGGCTTTGTTGCCTTCTCTTATAAATTTGATATCTTCTCTTAGTGCTTTAATGGTGGAAACTTTATCCACATTCTTGTGTGCCACCTCTATAGATACCTTCACTAAGGCATTACTCACCTGTTCATTAGACATAACCATGGGTTTGATGGTTATATGTCTATTCTATGGTGCCTTTCTCATTCTTCTTGACACATAGGACTCTTCACACACATCAAAATCAGGCTCGTCCATGTGAGTTTGCATGGACCATGAAAATTATTTCCTCACATGCGTGGTTGCCATGTCAGGGTCCATCAACTCCCATCCATATAAATCCTTAATTCCCTCTATATTCTGGAATCAAACACGGAAAATTTTACTTATGTCCTCTTCATAGCCCATGACTAGTGCAACATACTCTCCACTTTCCCTCCTTGATCTTAGCCCCTTAGGAACTTGAGCGCCAAGGTTTGGAGTTGGATCCTCTATGTCCTGAGTAGTATCTTGCTCTATTTCTCCTGGATTATTTACTCCTTCAACCTTCATTTCTTCATCCTTGGGCTCTTCCACATCCTCTAGTTGTATAGGAGATCTAGGCACACTCTCTTCAGACTCCTCCGCCTCCTCATTCAACTTCAATTTTCTCCTTCTCTTCTCAGTTGTCTCCTTCTATGGAGAGATTCATGGTGATCTTCATAACAATTGTGGAGTAGTGCCTTGAGTTATTATTCATCTGAACACCCTATTAAAGCAGCATTCTTCAGGGTTTGCTCCTACTTCCAATTCTTCATCTCCTTCTTCTTGTTCTTGGGGTGGAGTACTTGTGTGCTTAGCTTCTACCCTATCCGAGGGTTGCCTTTGTCCCCTATGATCCAAGCCACCACTTTCCTCATGTTCTTCCTCCTCATCGTCTACCTCTACCATTTATGTGGGATTTGGAGCTGGCACATTCTCCATTGTATGCTTACCCTCGGGAATCCTCGGGAGTGTGAACTCATTTTCTACATACTTGTTACCCTCCAACTTAGGCTTAAGATGAAGGTATATAAGCACGGATCCACTATCTCCAATCACCAAACTCATAGGCTTCATGCTTATCATGTCTGAAATTAGCCTCTCAATATAGGTAGTTTGACTGGATATACATACGTCTTCCTCAACGTGTGGTAGTCACAGTCTACCTTATTTGTAACAAAATTCAAGTGGTGCGCATCAGTAAAATGGTGGAATGATGCCTAAAAGTAGCATGTTGTGAAGGAATACAATAGTTTACACTAGGGGATCCAAGTACCATCCTTCATTGCAAGTTTCTTGATGTAGAAGTGCTAGTACACCGTGCCACTCCTCTTGAATTTCCATGTAAAGATGATCATACCACATCTTCGCCCTCTACTTGAATGACACACTCATTGACCCTTCACACAAGTAATTATCAAATATTTCCATAAGGGACTTGTTTTGCATGGGATAGTCCTAGATCTTGTTCTTTGGCCCATCAGAATTCTAATCTCCTTAAATAAAAGGGTTAATAGGATAGTGACGAAACTGATTTTATCACCTACATGTGATTCCTTGATGATATTCTCTACAATATAGCATGATATTGTAAATCAATCCCTGTGAAATTCTCCTTATAATGTGTAGCCACATTATATTCACCTGTGACCATCTCTTTTGATCATTCAATTTGGTCACTAGATGTGTAAATCGCTTATACCACATGGTACTTCAATTTTTTGATATCCATTCTGTGTGGACCCTTGGTATACCCTAACTCCTTCTATGTCTCCAAGATTGTTGCTTTATCTGTCAAGTCACTATACAAATCCACTCTTGTGCCCTTCAATCCTGTTATTTTTGAAATCAATGCAGTTGTAATCCATACCCATCATCTCGTTGAAATAGAAAAATTCTTAAAGTACTTTGCTCATCAACCACTGGTACAAACGTTCATATTTTCTAAAATATGGGAGCTCATACAATTGGTAGACTCCAATTTGCTTTAACTACTTCTACCAACGTCATCATACACTGGAATTTCCTCTATTGTGTTCTTGTTTGTCTTCGTACTCAATAGCGTGTCTAATTCCTTTTTATTATCCGATGTGCGGTGGTTATAATCACTTATCTTTCACTTACGAACATGAGAATACCATTCTTGTCCCACTATCACACCTTCTGGTATTGCATCTCTACAAAATTACTTTTAGGAACAACTTCAACTTATGTTTCCACTTTCTTCTTTCCCTTGGCTCCTACAGTAGGTTCTTTCTTTGGTGCCATTTGTAAATTACAACTTTCTGTCCTCTGTAGTGTGCAAATGCTTGCCTTTTATCTTCTGTAATGAGAAATTCCAAACCCTAGCTCAAATCTACGTGCCCTAGTTGAAATCATGTGCCCTAGCTCTTTTGCAATGCTTTAATTTTCTCAAACCCTTCACCAATGGGGATGTAAGCTTCTCTTGCGCATAAATATGCTCTCCACGTCTGGTTTCACACTCTTCGCACCTCAACACAATTCAATCAACTCATTTTTCACTTAGATCATTCAAATTTTTACAATTTACAATGGTAAAAATGAACTCACATCCCATCCTTATATATATTTTCAAAAATTTAGTGCATTTATTACTCCTTCACCTACCAACAATCCTCTCATTAATTAACCATTTTCACAATTTCGTGTGGTTCATCTTTTTGCCTCATCTATAACCTTCTAGCGCATCCTCCTACCTTCTAGCTATAGACTTCTCTTCAGTGCACTTCCATGTGCTTGAGTACCTCACCACTACACCTTCTCCTAGTAGTCTCCACGGCCGCTACTTACCTCACATTATATTGTTCCTTCATTTATCTCCATCTATGGTCCTTATTTGGAAGAAATCTTTTGTCCACCAACTCTTCAAACTTGAATAACACATGTAGCATTTTATTCCTTTATGTGTACCCATTTTTCAATAACCACCCCACACAAATGGTATGTGCAATCCTCTACATATAAAATTATTGCAAATTGTAATTATCTTCTAGTGCGCAAACATGCCTAATTCAAAAACACAAAGTAATTGATAAAGCATAGCGATAAAGAAGGAAATACTTTAAAGGAATACATAACTAAAAACCTAATCTAAATGGAAACACAACCTTATTACAAACACCAAGAAGGCTTATTTATAGTAGGGCTTCATCCCACTCCCATTGAAGTAATTGAGTAACCATATTCCATCAAGCATCTCTAACCCGACAAGATATTGTTTGAAGTATGTAAGTGATAACATATTGTCCTAACCAATGTAATTTGAGTTTTCTGGATGGCACAAAAACTTAGAATCATAAAGAATCACCATCTATCCTATCTCAAGATTTTTGTCCTTGATGTGCCCGCTATGCCATGCTTTCGCTTGGATTTTTCTTACTTCAATTTAGCTTGTTATTGCTCACCACTCATTGAGCTTAATAAACTTTTCAATTCATTTTTCTAATGCTTGTTCATCAACTAGACCTCCAGTTAATACGCAATACGCAAATAAGGTAACATGAATTTCATAGGAAGAACTGCTTCTACACACAACACCAATTGAAAGGGTGTGGCCTTGTTTAACTACTTGTATGTTGTTCTATATGCCCAAATCACTACAAAAACTTTATCATCTTAATCCTTTCTTCCAACATCAATTTTTTTTTCAATGTCTAGCTCAAAATATTGTTGAAATCCTCTACAGTCCCATTTTCCTGAGGATGATATGGTGTATTCTTATGGTGTGCAATCATAAACTCATTCAATAATATCTTGATTTTCTCATTCAAAAAATGTGTGCCCCTATCACTTGTCAAACTCAATGGGCATCCATACCTTGTAATAATATTTTCCCATATAAACCTAGCTGATGTAGTTTTTATACAATCCATTATAGGTGTTGCTTATGCCCACCTTGTCGATAATCTGCAAAATGATGATATAAGCGCAATCTAGTCCTATGCATGGATAGTGAAATAGGACCCAAAAATATATATCCCATTTCTCAAATGGTTATGTACTAGTAATAGGTCTTAAAGGCATTTCATCTCTTTGTCTTGGTTTTCCAAGGCACCGATGGTGATAAAAAGCCTTACAATATGCCTTACAATCTTTATATAGGGTCTCCTCTCCATAAACTATCAAGTATAATCTTGCGTGAAGTGGCTTCACCTGCATAGTTCCCACTGCGATACCACCATGAGCCTCCTTCATGATATCTCGTGTGCTCATGTTTTAGTACACATTGGTGTAATACTTCATCTTGAGCTAACTTATACAGTAATTGCTAATCAACATAAAAGGTGCCATGTGAATGGAAATTTATATCTTCTCTAAGGATTTCATCCCTTTTAGTGTCATACATGTACGTAGAAAGATAACAATGTCCTATATTTTTTATGACGCATGTCAGAACTCCGTATAACTATGCATCGTGCATGGTATCTTCAATTTCCTACACGTCTTTTCCTAACTATATTCTAGATAGATGGTATAGTCCATAATTAATTTTCCTTGATTTTAACACAAATATATAGAATACTTCCTAGGGCACATATGTCAATGGGTACTTCCCCATTTAGTAGTAAAATTAGTCTTTTCCTAATCCTCTTGTGCAATCCTAACTCTGATGATACCTAAAGAATCCATTTATAAAGGAATAGATCTATCACCCCGAAATGCCTTATATTATTTCCTCTGTGAATGACATAGAAAGGGATCAGTCACACATGTAGCATTCATCCGCCTCGTATTCCACACAAAACCTCATCCAACCATCTTTCTTTATATTGATCACTATTGGGCTAACCCATTCTTGACTCATCTAGGGGCTTGATGATTCCAGACTTCAACATTTTTTTGATTTCTTCTTTGACATTTTCACACAAGTTGGGGTTCATCTTGTAGGGTCTTTTCTGACCGGTGTGCACCTTTCTTAAGATTTATCTTCATTTCTCCTAATGATTCATGCACACCTTTTAGTTAATGGTATCCCCTAGGAAATAAGTCGTGATAATATCATAGTAACTCAATAATTTTTCCACTTCAAATTTAGACCAATAGTCCCCAATTATGGCCTCGTTAGGCTCAACATCTGATCAAATATTCACTTTCTTTATTTTCATAAGTTCATGATAGGTGTGTGTGGTCTTATCTCCACCATCTATAACGCATGCCTACCTCGCCGAATGGTCTACATCCAGATTTTCTACTTCTTCATCATCCAATAAGTAGATCATATTTCCTTTTTCTTTCTCAAAGGAAGCATGCTTAAGTAGTGTGGCATATGTCTCTATTTCTTCAGCAAAACATGCTCCTAATTCATTTCCATCAAATAGCTCCTGAATGACTTATTCTTCCTTTACACTATCTCCCATAGTTAACCACTTTATAACCCTTAATACCTCTTCTACTGGAGGTTTAGTAGAGAAATATTAAAATGTCTGGGTCATTCCTACAACAAAATCCTTCCAATTTATAGGCTCTCTATGGAGTTCCGCATATACATACCAAGCATGTACACAACCTTGTAAATTGGAATAAAATTTGTGCACCCAAAGTGAAGGTGGTAAAGCTTCCTTCCCCTTTGTCCAAAGTCTCTCACACTACTGAACATTGTGCTGAACAAGTTGATTACAATGATAAGTGCAGATTTGAGTAGATGCATTGCTCTTGGAAAACTGAGTAGAAATAGATATCCTCATTTCATTCCATCCTATAAGATTATCCTTGTGAACCACCCACCAACGCGTTGTTGTCCCACATAGGGTATATGGTAATATATCCCTTCTCTCCAACTAGTCTATCCACTATTCCTCTATGTCACACATAAATGCTTTGTGGGATCTCCTTATCCAATACATCAAGGTACCGAGTTGTTACTTATTTTCTTGATACAATGAGGTCTATTATTTCACGTAAATGTGCTTCTTACTTCTCGCCCTACCAACTCATAAGTATTATGAGCCCAATTT
Organism: Taxus wallichiana var. yunnanensis; assembly: GCA_018340775.1. Lineage (NCBI taxonomy): Eukaryota > Viridiplantae > Streptophyta > Pinopsida > Cupressales > Taxaceae > Taxus > Taxus wallichiana. The sequence goes on from CM031235.1 coordinate 635,342,139, forward strand.
TCATAAGCAACACTTGTAGTATCACCAATATACTATGCATCTTCCCACTGAATGATTCCTTATTTGGATGGATTGAGCACTTCTAGGTCCTAGATGGTGCGTACATAAATCCTATTAAGATCCTCCTCACTCAAAGGCTCAACATAGGGTGCAGATTTTCCATTTGTTAAAGGGATAATAACTCTTTCCTCCTTGTTTTAAAAATTGATATAACCCTTGTTGAACTGAAGATCATCATTACTTGTATAACACTAGGGGTTCCCAAGTAGGGTTAGGAAGTTATCTACTTTTTCGCAAGTGCTAAAACCTCAAAATCCCTAGTGAACTTGGCTCCTCATGGTAATGGATGCATCTTTTAAAAATACGATGGGAGTGACCTTAGTTCAGTTAGCCATGAACAATACATTAGAAGATGGTTGTAATGGGGTCTTCCCATCTCACCACCCGTGGTAAGTGCAGTGCGGGAAGTTGATGGACAAATATAGGGTCATCCGTGGACATCATATTGCAAATAACAACATAATATCAACTTGTAGGGATTATTAGCAACACATAAACTCAAAATTAGAAAAAATTATATTGATATGAATCGTAGCATCCAGAATCTAGTTTCTAAAATACTAATTTTTGTAAAAATGGACAAGATTAGCTATATTAAACACTCAAAATTCAATGACTTGGTATTTTTTTAAAAAACGCCGATAAGATTATAGTCCGTTTGCCCACAATTTGGATGACCAAAAATTGATATATATATTTTTCCTTTGGTGAGAAGTTATATGCCACTATCTATCTTGGGATGGATTTTATTTTGTATTTTTTGAGTAATATTTTATTTTTATGATTTTTTCCATGAAAGTGGTATGAAAACATACGTAAAACAGAGAGCACTTTCCGTTTTCCCGCCATAACTTCATCAAAAAATATTGAAATCAAATAAATTTTTTTTGAACATGTATATAATTTCACCATGGTTGGGATGGTATAAGTTTTATCACATTCTGATAAGTGAAACAAATTTTGCAGTCTTAAACGTAGACATAAACATTCACAGGAAAAAGTGTCTTAAAGACCTACTATTAGTAAAAAATTATAAAATGATATTTATCCTCTTCTATTCACTTTAAAATCAGTATTTCTACAAAGCTAATAGTCTCCCCTATGCAATGGTACCATTTTTATGACATATTTTTTACTTTTCGGCATGGTTCAAGTCCGCGGAAGACTAAATTTGATGTTTTTTTGTTTTTAATGTAAAATTCAGGATTTGATGTCCACTTAATTGTCCCCCAACTTGGTGCACTTACCCCCCATTCATATAACATAAGCATATTTACTTTCATGCCTATTTCAATCAATATATTACTCAAAATCCATCCATCCATAACAACATTCAGAGTGATTTCCTTGTCATAGTATAAGCTATGGGGGAATATTTGCATGTAGGATTTGTCATCTAGTCTCAATACTTGCGCATGGAGTGTTTCCCTTTATCCAATTCCCTAATAATGGAATGATATTCTCCTAGCACAACATTTTACACACCTCCTTCAAGTCATCAATATTATATTGGACCATCTTTACTACTTTCTTTTGCTCCATCTTCCGTGATTTCTCCTTTAAACATTATATTTCACCCTAAAGATTTTTGAGTACCTCCATGGTTTCCTAATAAACCTCCTTCTAATGGACAAGATCTGGGTACCATGCATGTAGAACCTCCTCCTTAGTGATGGTAGGATTCTACTATAACACTTCTTTGGCATGCGCCGCTTCAGCGTGGGTAGTGATCTTTATAGGTAATACCTCGGATTCTAGTTCCAACTTAGGCATCCATTGATTTTCCATGTACTTGTTGTACCTAACCATCCCTAGGTATTTTGTTTCTTGTTTTTTCTACTTACTAAGATTCTCATATAGATTTGGGCATTCCTCATACCTATGATTCTTTCCATAGAAAGAACATGTAATATTCTAAGGAAATTCGTGCCTGTAGTGGTTAAGAGATCTGCATGTATAACATGTTCCGCGAGGAAAATTTCCTCTTCCACCACCATGGCCTTAGCCTCTGAATCCACCACAATATCCTCAACCTCTACCATGACCTCCTTCAAAATGCCCTTCATTCTAATCATAGCGTGCTTGATTATGATCCCAATCCTAATGTTCATTCTTACCTTTAGAGTTATCTGAGACTCCTGTCTGTCACACACCAATATCTATAACATCATGGATCTGACCAATTAGTCTACAGTCCTCTATATCATGAGTCATGGACCTACAAATTTTACAAAATAAGAGACATTCTTCCTTATTGCACATTGCAATAATGGGAAGTGGCTAGCATCATGGTTTAAATGACATATCTCACAGTCTAGCAGTAATGAACATACTGATTTGTGGGGAAAACTATCTTTGTGTGACCTTCCACTTCACAATATATACACCAAATCCCCATGTGCATCTCATGTGCTGAATTTTCTGATAGATTCTTCAACTGCTTTGTCATAGCTATAATAGGTGCTTAAAAAAATGGGCTCACCCCAATGCCTATACTTCTAACTTCCTCAAGATATAAAGTTTCTTCAATTTCTTCGTGTGGATAAGTGTATGTCTTATGTGATAGTGCCCTTCTAAATGGTGTAATCAGACCTCCAATGAATCATTGCACATGTTGGCTTACATGAATATCATAAGAAATCTTAGATAAAAGCATTTTGAAATGGGCATCATACTCTCGACACTCTCGGTAGTGTCGTGTTTAGTATATTTGAGTGCACTTATACTCTTATGCTCAAACTCAGGGATGTGAAACTCTTTAAGGAAAGCATATTTTAATGCTACATAGTCTACGCAAGTCTGATCAAGGTCAAAATTTTTGTACCAGCTATGTGCACATCCTTGTAACGTAGTGGTAAATTGAATTTATCTACTCTCGTAAGCCATGATTCCTTTTACACACCACGCATTTCACACATGTGCATGTGTTCAGCAACATCTTCTATGCCCCTATACTTTGGAAGACGAAGAGACATCTCCATGTAAATATTATGGGGTTGGTGCAGACCTTGGCCACCTGATCTAAAACCTCATGTATTTCCTCTCCCTCCGAACCACTAGATCCATCAGAACTAGAACCACCTATACCTATTGATCCTCTACCTATAGTCAGAGATGGACCAAAAGATGTAATTTCTTGTGTCCCAACAAAGTAGTCTTGAACTACTCCCCTACAATCTAGGAAGTGTTACCACTCCTAGAAGTGAGTCCAAAATTTTGCACACTCAAATTATGCATAGATGATGCACTTAAAAGGTACCTCCAAACAATAATGAAGACATATTCCTTACCATCGATGTACTTGTTATGTGACTTACTCCTACTCTCCCACTACCTAAATTAGCTTTCTGACTACTCGTCGTACTAGATACTAGAAAACCAAGCATAAGGGATAGGTTTCTAGGTAGATTCAGATGTGTGCCTACAACCTAGGTCATTTCTATTGGCACACTTCCACATGAGGCCGAGGGGGCTTACCTATCATGCTTTCCTAAATGAGGGAGTTCATGATACTCTGGCTCCATGCCTTCTGCGTGAGCTCCAAATCCTTCACAAGCCATCTATCTCCCTCTCTTGCACCTCATTATAATTAATCCACATTTGTTCTCTCTGTCTTTCTACCACTAGGTCTTCCATCCTTCACCAAACTTGATCCTGCCCCCATGCGTGGTGGGGTTTAGTTAGCCATCAGTTTACTTTCCAAGTTCAGGTTCACCATCAAGATTTTGATAGCTAGTGGAATGCGTTGCAAGTAAGTTCCCCTGGGATACCATAAAAATTTGAATCCTACTACCTCTGGGCAGGAATAATTTAAAATTGATTATTCCAAAATATAGTTGTTCAGAACACCATGAAACCAAGTATCCACATCGCATGCCCAAATCGATCAACATCATAAAGGGCTTGAAATTATTCTTTTGTATAAAAAAGTGCACGATACCTCCAATACCTTTTAGAAGCATAAGAAACCAGCTACTCATATAGTTCTACCGACAAATAGTGAAGAATATCTCATAAAAACTGTCATACAGATTATGTACCACCCATGTGCATGCATTAAACTTCAGATCCAAGTGTTGAACCTCGGTGCACATTCTTCTTCTAGGTCATGTATCCACTCCTCAACACTTGTGAGGTTCAACTGGTATGTCTTCACGCAAACTATCCCGAAAACAACTCGAAAAGAGGTCTCAATAATGAAACTAATGATGTAGCCTAGAATTTACTAGTAATAACCTAGGAACATTGGCACATCACTCATCCTAGACTAAGCTCTTACCTGAAGCACACAAAGGTACTAAGACCCTATTTAGGTCGCTTGTGTAGATGTTAACAAGATGATTAGTTAATGCATTTAGATCAATAAATAACATAACATTCTATAGAGCATATTCTAGATCTAGATCTAAGGGTAACGAATTTAAATAATAACCATAATGAACTCAACCATGCAAGAACTAGTTATACTCATGATTAACACCTTGAATAAGTCAATACACTTCATTATATTAAACATAATAAATACACAAAATCTTCTTACAATAAGTAATACCATAAGCTCATGTGCGTATCATATATGGTAGCATAACTTCACAATAATTCATATTTAGTACTCCTATACTACACAGATCACTACATATTTATAAGGGTGGGGAATTTCCCTTCACTACTTACATAATTTCCAAAATAGGTCGCATGCTGAAAATAGCTATGCTCGTTTATAAAAATTGACACACATACAAGTACACTAACAATAGATCTCTTCTAGTTAACTAGTAGTAGCAATTTTATTATTATCCCAAACCCATGTAAATTTCTTAGTAGCCACTCTTTAAGTAATAGCTTATGTGTGTCATGCAAGTCTTTATCTAGTTTGTGTGCTCTGCACGCTATCTCCAAAAATAGCTTGTACTCCTGAAAATGGCTAAGTCCTAAATCTTCCCTTGTCTTTTGTGTGCGTTTCCACCCCTATCCTTCCATGCCTTTGAATACACCCTGTTCATATCCAAGAACCTTCTCAGTGTGACTTCTACTAAGTGTCATACTCTTGTCATGCTACACAAATGTTTAATAATTTCAGAGTAAGGGGTCCTACAATTAACCAATTTCCCTTCCTCTAGAATTCCAAAATGTCACTAATTATTGAAGGGATGAACAAGATTTTCTTACCTTTCAATTTTGAATGCCACTCCTCCATGTTCAATGTCAATTCCTCTGTCATCCTTGGGTTAAACTCCTCATATGATAAAATGAAGTTTAACCACCCTACTTTCTTAAATATTGTTACTAATTTCTTGTTAGAGAGGAATTCCATTGAATTGGTTGGTTCATGATAGATCTAAATTCTCATGGTTTATATTGCAACAAACGAAGTAATTGAGTAGGAATAAAAGGAGATAGAGCATGGTAATGGGGGAGTGATGATGCAGGAATGGAAATTTTGTTAGCACAAGAATGGGGCTAGTGGTAGCGCATGAATGGAGTGATAGTAATGGAAAATAGGAAGAAACATGGGGGAAATGGTTTTATATGGAAACAACATGAATTGGGTAAAATTTAACCAATTGTGATGAGACAATGATAATGTGGAGAATAAATTGGTATGTGGGAGAGATTAATTGGGGATGAGTGTCAGATTTACTTAGATATGGTGTGTGTGCAAACATATTGGAAAAGGTGGAGTCATCATTTCACACAAGAATAATAATTATCACTTCATAATTAAATTTTTAGCATTTAAAAGGGAAGTAATTACACATACCTTGTTAATAATCACTTGTCAAATCTGATGGCAACACTTAATTATCCTTGTAGTCTTTTATTTATCAACTCAATAGCTATGCACGTTGGCACTTCATCCAGACATATCTGAATGCTCACCCAAAGCATATGAAGCCACCAAGTCTCTCCTTTATTATGTTTATGGGGAAGTTAGCATGCATGTTCATCATAATCATAACTAATACATTCATTCATGTATAATAATCATCATAAACATGACAACTGAAACACATATAATAAGGAAACAACCCTCATGATCAATAACACTTAGATCAACATCATTACATAATCAATAAGTCTTAATACATATCCACAAATCACCATCACTTATCCATTTCTAAATACCATAGTCAATACATAAATAAGTATTTGATTATAATATAGTTCAATACATTCATGCACCGAACTATGTACACACCCATACAAATTCAGACCATACACAAAATGATATCTTTACTCTCACTACTACCTTTTAGAATCTTCACTCGACTCTCTGGACTCTATAAAAAATAGTATATCAAAAATATTTATAGAGTGGGGACTTTCCTTTCATCACTTCATGCACTTTCCTATTAATAGGAGTGCTTAAAAACTAGCTTGCATGTTTTTCCTATCAATAGATTAGACTAAATATAACATGTTTTAATCCTATTAATAGACATCTCCACACATTTGATTTATCTTGATCTCCATGTGCTTTCTTTTTCCTAGCTTGAACACTAAGTCTTTGTGATTTTTCTATTTCTATATATTTACTTGGGAGGCACTCCAAGTTTGCTTTTTTATTTTTATCCATTATGGAAAATTAGCTAAGTCTTTACTCTTACGCACATCCTAACATACCGACTTGTTTTCCCACCGTGCATCTCTTGTACACTACTCTTACCCTCACACATGTGTGTTCTACACATAACCTCCGTATGCATTATTTATATTTAGAAAATTTCTCTGACCAACATTACCCCACACTAGGGATATTGTCTATCCTCGGAAATAATATATCAAATATTTCTCTTTATGAATGGAAGAATAAAGAATGTGGAAGATGAAAGAAGAAAGGTAATATATCCAATAAATTAAATAATGTTAAACATCCACACTTTATTTCATTCCTGGGGTGGCTAAAGTAGTTCGGGGAACTCAACATTCATGATGCTTTCCAACTTTTCCCACTCTACTAGTTCCTTAGTAGCTACATCTGGTACCAACCTCGAAAATATTAGCGGGACTTATATGGGGTTTATGTCCTTTCCTTTTGCCTTTAGTTCCCTAATTATTGTAGATCAAGTCCTGATGTCATCCCTTCCAAATTATCCATCTTCCATGTAACTAAAGAACTGATTTATTGAATCCTTGTCTCAAGGCCTCCTTATAGGTTTTTATCACATCTCGCTTCTTTGCAATTTCAGCCATTATCTCTTCTCACCCAACTTTATTATCCTTATTGACTAATTTTGCTTACTTCATCTCATCCTCCGCTCTAGTGGTATAAGCCTTGATAATTGGATCAAGGTTTTGACAATTGTCAAATTCCCATCCATCCATTTTTATCCCATCCTTAATCATGGTGCCTATCACCTCATATTCTATTATTTTACATGCTATTTCATTTCCTTGACCTATCTCCATGTTGTAATCAATTATTATTTAGTTTTCCTATGCACATACTTATATTCCTATAACAACATGCATACTAGATCCTAAAGTAGTGTAGTGCTATAGGATACTCATATTTAGTCCTTTCTTCCATGTCTGAGCACACAATAGTAATTTAATATGCAATATGCTCGACATCGTAGCGAATGCATGCTTCTCTCTGCCTTATCCCACACCTCCGAAAGTTTTTGGACTTCTTGTTCCTTATTATTATTATCTTCAATAAAAACCCTAATAGTAACCCCTTTATTTCAATTCCTCCAAGCCACTTCTATTTCCATATTATTTAGAGAATTTCCAGCCTTCTCATTGATTAATTATGTGGGCTTGATAATCACATGGGTTATACTTGGTGCTTTTTTCATCTTTAAGTGCCTCACACATTCTTCTTTTTCTAACATATAATTATGGTTCTTCCATGTGATTTTACGTACTTTAGAGAGTATCTTCCTTGTGTGCATGTTCACACCTTCAAGATTGATCATCTCCCATTTGTAGAGGTACTTGCTTTATACTGTTCTCTCTGAACCTTACACGTAACACCTTTGTGTAATCATCAACATAATTTACCTATGGTGTGTGAAATATCTACTCCTTCTACTTTTTCCTTTTCTAGTGCAACTACCCGTTTGGAACCTTCTTCTCTACACTTGTGTGTACACTACTCCATCTCTACATGAAGCTTCAGAACTTGCATTGGCTCACCACAACCCTCACTTTCCTCTTATTCCTTAGAGCCTCCTTTATGTGCTCCATGTACCTCTTCATCATGTTGTACATGTTCATTCTTTGGTTATTCTTCATCATCCTCCACATTATGGATGATTGGAGTTTCTTCATTGTGTGCACCCTTTTCTTTGGACTCCTCATCATTGTCGTTGGTTATCACAAACTTCCATCTTATTCTCACTTGAGAGGTCTTCTTTTCTGTGTTTGGTTGGGTTAGAGTAACCCTTGGGAACTCTCTTTTAGTGCCTCTGAAGTCCTTGTGCCACTATCTTATTCTACACACATCCTTCGCAACTTCCTTTTGTGACCATGATCGAAGTGCAACACTATCTTCCCTTTCTACATCCTCCTCATCCTTATTATTTTCTTATTCTTCTTCTCTAGGAGGGGTAACCTCACATGATCTCTTTGTCCCCACAATATACTTACCTTTCAAAGTGGCCTTAGGAGTGGAAGGCATTCTTCATCAATATCATTTCTTACTTTAGGCTACAAATAAATGTATACCTTTTTGCTTCCTTTTTCCTTTCCTATTTACAAAGTCTAGAGGGGATGTCTATATTATCTAACTCTATGGTATCCACATATGCCATTTTATTAGGATAGAAAAATTTCTTATGCAATGTGGGGAAGTCATCAACCACTTTGTCTACATCAAAATTTAACTTTCGCACATCATACAACCTATTTACCAAAGCCTATAAGTATCTTGCCATAAAATTGAAGGAAGTTTACACCAAGGGATTTTGTCACCGGTATTCATATAAAACCTTCCCAAGAAGAAATTCGATACACCGCAAACTCAACCTTGACCATCCAAGACTCGATGGTAACTACTTTGGTACATTTTTCTCATGATCAAATACCTCATGTATCTACCTGTACCATTTATCCACCCTGAGTTTGTATGTATTAGTTATCCCATTACATGTATACTCGAAACCTCTTCACAAGGAGGTTTTCCTCCAAAGGATACTTCCATACATTATCATTTGGCCCATATAGAACCCTAATTTATGAAAATAAAATTGATAAGAGGATGACACCCCAAGTTATACTCTCACTTGTATGCGGTTCTTCAATAATTCCTTCAACAATGGAAGAGGAAATATTGTATGTAATTTTATTTTCCATCTTCAGTGCAATGTGAATCCACCTCTTATTCACTTGGGTCCACCTTTTTGATGTGCCTAACTTGTAATTGTCTAGGCATGTGGAAAATATCTTATAGTTGGGTCATATATTTTCACAATGCCCATTTCTTAACCTCCCATTGGTATTTAAATGCAATGACATTGGTGTCTCTACTCCCACATCATCCTCTAAACTAGGTTCTATCTCTAGGCCTAAGTTGTTCACAAGCTCGTGACTCTTTCGATTAAGTACACAAAGTGATGCACATCCTTCTACTTAAAAAGTAGAATTATTCCTCATGGACACATGATAACAACCAATAATATAAGCACTTGGGATTGCCAAAGTAAGGCAGCTCATAAATTTGTAAAACTCATGTGCTTTCTAGATCCTTTTGTATTTTTTTGTCATAGCCCAATTTTCCATCCGAGTCCACTCATCCATATTTTTCAATACTTCCTTCTCTATTTCACACTCATTCAACTCCAAATGATGGTTAACGTCACTAATCTTTCACTTAGTCAAGTATGATTCCCATTGTTGACCCATAATCACTTTGTCGGTAATGCAACTCTAAAAACCATTCTTCTAGTGTGTCTTTTGTTACGAGCTTCCCCTTTCCATTTCCTTTTCCCTAGGTAATATAGTTGGTGCCTTTCTTTAGTGTAATTATTTATTTGTTCATCTTTTCAATTTAAATTTCCAACAAATCTGTGCCCTATGTCTCGTAAATTATATGTTTTATGATCAAACCCTAGCTTTATGAGTAACCTTACAGACCTTTCTTTTATCACTTATCCCATGCCTTCCTTCCATGCTCAGCACTTTCTCCAAAGGATATATTAACTCGGGTTGTGTAGAAAGTCACTCTTGGTTTATCTTGAATCTCTCACAACAAATAAGCTCTTTGCACTTAATTTCTCTTACTCACTCCCTAAAAGCTTAAATATCTTTAATATGCAAGGTGAGAATGAACTCTACCATGACCCCTTTTATATATTTCCCAAAAAATATGAATTAATTACTCCTCACCTACTACCAATTTAAAGCATTAAATGTGATTTTTTTCCTACGTTTTTTCCTTCTTTATTTCACAAACTACGGTTGTTATAGCACACACTTGCTACCTTCCAAGATGTAGTCATCCTCATGCATACTCTACTATGCCACAACTCACCTTCCTTTGTGCCACATATCAAGTATTGTTTCATGTTGTTTCCTCCTTCGCATTACATTGTGCAATGTCTTTTCTCACATGGTTCCTAATTCAAGAAACTCCTTTTTAGCACCATTTCTATAAATACTAGTAACACCTTCCTTTTCCTCTTACATGTATTGATAATCTACCTCCACTAATCATATGTTCTTTATATTGATGTGTGCACATCTAATATTTCATATTCAATACTGACTCTTGCTTCCATGCCACACTTAAAGGCATGTGTGGTCCTTTGTGCATCAACTCAAAATATAGTAATAATCTCTTGTTCATGAATGTAGTTATTGCAAAAAAACAAAAAATCAAAACCAAAACATGAAAGGAAATCTAATCTAAGTGGAAATACTTCCTTATTATAAAAATAATAATTTTGTTTATAGTAGGGCTTCATCCTAATCCCATTGAAGTAACTAGGTAACATGGTGTCATCTAGCACTTGTAATTGACATGCACCTAAGTCAAGTATTTTTGTCACTACAAAGGGTCCCAACCAATGAACCTTCAACTTCCCTGGGTGGTGAAAAACTTGGAGTCATACAGAAGTACCATCTTTCCAACTCAGTAAAAGAGTTTTTCTTAATGTGCCTGTCATGCCAAGCCTTCTTTCATGCCTTCTATGTCCTATGGATTCATCATGCAATGACATGCCACTCATCTAATTGCATAAATTTCTCAATGCTCTCTTCCACATCCTTTTCATCGATAATCCACATGTATGCGCAATACACATGAATGGAAATAATAACTCCACATGTAGTACAACTTCTGTGAAAAACACCAACTTAAAGGGTGTGGCCTTATTTAACCATTTATAGGTTGTTCTATATGCCCAAGAATAGTTGATAATGTATCATCCCAATCCTTTCTCATAACATAACATATCTTCATGGGTTTTTGGCTTAAGATCTTGTTGAAAGCTTTGGAAATATCATATACTTGAGGGTGATAAGGAGTAGTCTTATGGTGTGACACCATAAACTCTTCTAATAGAATTCTAATTGTCTCATTTAAGAAATGAGTTCCTCTATCACTAGTCAAACTCAAATGACATTTATACCTCTTCATAATATTCTCCCAAAATAACCTTATTGTTGTAGCTCATGTAGCAATATTTTTAAGTGCATCCTTTTCCCACCTTGTCAAATAATTAGTACATGTGAAGATGTATTATGCCCCGAGTCCTACGCGCAAGTAGTGAAATAGGTCCTATAAAATCAACATCCCACTTCTTAAAAGGTTTCATACTTTCTATAGGTCACAAAGGAATTTCATCTCTACTTCCAGGTTTTCTAAGTCACCGATAGTGATCAAATTTTTGACATAAGCCTTGGTATTTGTTATCAAATTTTACACACATGTCCAAATTGGACAACGGTGTCCTATTTCGATCAAATCATGACATTGGTCCCAGGGACCCATTTCTAGTCATCACAGAATAACATGATTAAAATAATTAATAATTTACATAATTGAGCTCACCTAGCATTAAATGGGGACAAATTGAGAATAAATCGGTGTTCGATTGATTGAAAACTCAGTCATTTATATTAGATCTCAACTTAACAGTTGTCTAAGCCCAATGTTGAAAAGAGTCGACTCGAGTCAAGAAAATATGGGAAATTTTCCAAAAATAGGAGGATTTTATAAAATAGGCCAAGGGCCATCGAGCAAAAACTTAGCTCGCCAAGTATCTCGGTGAGCTAGCTAGGTTAGGAAGGCACTAAGTTAAAATAGAGCTTGGTTCAAGGAATCGAGCTCAATATTGACCCATAACAGTTAAAACATCAGTGGCACATGGGTAAGCTCAAAGGGAGTTTCCGAGTGTCAATTAGCTCAAAGCGTGAGTTTTGGAGCTTGTAGGAATGAAAATGAGGTATGGTTTAGGTGAGTGAGCTACTCGAGGATGATGTGGAGTTGTGAACTATGATCGTCATGGAGATATCACCGGATGAAAAGTTGGTGGTGAGCGGTTTAGGCCTAGCCACTCGATGATAGTGGGTTTGTCGTTTAAACATAAAATGGGAAAATGACATCGATTGACTATGAGCTCGCCAGAGAAAAGGAAGTGATGAATTAGAAAAGCTTAGGCATAGAGTCGTGAAGGTGAGTCATTGAGTTAGAAACAAGGGTGGTGGATTTGCTCGGGTGAATCGAGTGAGTTCCTATAAAAGATAGTGAATAACTCAGTTCAGGGGAGTTTTAGACCTTTGTGCCCAGATTGAAATAATGCCATGGAAAACCAATACAAGATTTTCACTATGTGGGGATTAAGAGCTAGTTTTTCCGAGTTTGAGACATTAGAGATGGTAAGTCAACATAGGAGTTCCACACATGGGAGATTCAGGTGAATGTGGTCAAGTGGAAATATTGGGTTGGAAAACCATCATGATACTTCTAAGTGTGGGAGAAATCGGATCAAATAGCCAAGTGGAGAGCATACGATGGAAATCCATCATGAGAATTCTATGTAGACTAGAGTGGTCTGATTTGTTGTGTGAGTCACCAGGAAAATTAATGTGGTAGTTGCAAATTGGGCGGTGAGTCATCCTCCAAGTGATGAGGGAGGATGGTGTAGAGATGCTTGAAGATGGGTTGAATTTGCAAAAAGTATCAACTTATAGGCTCACTAAATCGATTGATGCAGAATAATGTAGGATATTTTGATGTTAATGGACAAGGTAGATCTTGGTAAATCGTACGTACCCAAAATTGTAAGGTACTGTATCTTCGGAAAGGTGTAATAAGTGCCCCGATGATGATACGGTCTCTTCGCAAGGTGTTCGGGATCCGAGAAGCTTTACGAGATATGCGTTAACATCCCGCATGCCCCGCTTAGCCCCGCGTGCTTTGTTTTCCCTATTTTTCCCTCTTTTCTTGGCTTTTGGTCTTGAAAGGACGAAACCGCCGCCCGAACAGGCGGCGGTCCCTATAACCGCCGCCCGAGCAAGGCGGCGGTCTGTGCGCGTTTTCGAGCGCTCTTTTGTCTCTGAACGCTCTTTTGACGCGACCCGCATGAAATATCATGACTCACCAGCTTTTCTTGCCGACTTGAGCATGCATTAATGTTTTTGGTCCCCTGGAATAGTGTTTTTCTTTTGTTTAATGTTTAAGAGTTCAGTTTGGATTTGATTTTTGGATGTTTGGATTCCTATAAATGCATGGTTTGTGCACATGCAAATGGCCCCGAATTTGGCTCGAATTGGCCCTGAATTTGGCTCTGAATTTGGCTCAATTTGCCTCTCAAAGTTTGCTTTTGAATTTCTTATTCTGTAGTTTTAGTTTTCCTTTGCTTAGGATTCTTAGTTTTCTCATTGAGTGCTTTGGTTAGTATTGTGTTGCAGCTGGTAAGCCACATATCCAACTTGTGCAAGTGCAAACATTATTCGGGCCACCATTTTCACTCCAACTTTCATGTTTTCAGTGCTGTGTCCCTTTAGTTTGCTTAGGATTGGTAGTATAGTTTGTTGCAGGTTTGTTTTAGCTTTGTGTTGCTGTTGGTAAGCCACAGATCCAACTTGTGCAAACAGTATTATTGTTTTGGAGTAGAATAGTCTAGGCAGCCATTAAAGTTGCAGGTTTTGCTCTTCATACAGACTAGTTTCAGGTTCTGGACGCTTTTGTTGCATGATTCGCAGTAGACCCCGCTAGGAATTGCATAGGCCAAGCTCTGTACTCTTGCGCTATCCCTCTCCTATCCGCATTCTATTCTGTCTGCATTCTGAAGGCTGTCCATTGATCCAAATATCTATTCCTGTTGATGCAAGCATTCCACGCTTTTCTGGATTCACGTGAGCACAAAGAACGAAGAGATCATACTGAGGGGACAAGAACACACACACCGTCGGATTCGCCACTGTTCTGCGAAATCCAGGTTCCATCTTTCAAAGTTTTAGTTAGAACTTATCAAATAAAGTAGTTAATCACTTTATTTCAGTTATTTCCATTCTCGATATTGCCAGGGAGGTTGTGGGGATTGATAGTTTCTGAGAAACTATGATTCATTCCTCACTTCTGAGGTAGGATCGAGAATCTTGCAGATAGATTAGTTATTTCGTTGTTTAGAATAGATATACGAAATCACACAGACAAATAGCTACACTCGGCTATTTTGTTTGTTTTACGTTGTTAGTTTAGTTGTCAATTCTAAATATTTTTAAATAGCTGCTTTCTTATAAATTGCCAGAAAATACAAAAAGAAATTATATATGCTAGAAGTATACTTAGATTTTACTTTATTTTAGTTTGTTTCATTACTGCTTTTGCATGACAATTACGGGACCTAGGGAGCCCAGGGAATACATTTTCGAGCCAATTGTGCCCCAGCCCAATACCGTAGTGGCAATAACTGACATTGACCAAAACCTTAGGATACAAGTCTTCCAAACAACAACAGACTTCCAACAGATCAGGACACAGTTGAGAGGGTTAAACATCGAAGACGACCAAGCATATCTGTTTTGGTCAAATCAGCCAAACTACAGATTACCTAGAAAATACCCACATGATGTAGAAGGGCTCGAAAGAGAACAAACATTCGGGTGTGATCCTTTAGTTCCACAAATGGCTGGAGACACCTAGTAGATATAGATACCAGCTTAAGAATCCAAGTTGCGATAACACCCGTAAGGTATTATGAGAAGATCGCACAACCGTTGGTTCTAAACATAGAAGCTGAAAAAGCTTACGACTCTTTGGATACTAGGAATCGAACTTGATCTCCCGTATGACCATAACGGGACCACAACAACCAAGAGTCTATGGTTGTGATCCACAGATCCCACACCTAACGAGTCCATAAGAGAATTAGACATAGACAACGGCCTACGTAAATTAGTATTTCAGTCTACTCCGATTCCACCTCTCATCATTCAACAATTATCCCTACTAGACACAATAGCCAACGAAGCTAGAGAATTTTGGACTAGGCCAGAGAATCGTCCATAGAGTTGACTATATTCACCATATGACCCTATCAGGAGAAATACACGAAACCATCCCGGGTCATTTTCCACGCATCCCACAACCCATAGATCGAATCACGCCAGAGCTCGATATTGATTGGAGCCTTCGAGCAGTCATCCTCGCTGATCGATCTATCACACCAGTCCAAGTTAGAAGGGCCTTCTTTGCCTTAGATTCACAAATACCATTAGTGCGTGTCGAAGACATTAGACTGCCTAACTAGTTTTCCTGCACATTCTACCCACACCGGCTGTCTCGGCACGACCTCGGGAGGTCGGGTACGCAGAAGAGTTACTTGTTGATTCTCAAGCTCGCCTGTCACTTTTCCGACGTACAAAATTGGTGAACCCGACGTGAAACAAACATTTCTTTCACCTTCTCTTTGAGAAGTTTCATCTTCTCCAAATCACCTTCGCTCCTTCCCATTATTCTGCGGGTATTCATATACCCCCCGAATATGTCGGGATTCGATGCATACGGCAGACCCCTCTTGGGTCTTGAGGCATACTACGCCCAACAGAATAGGCAGTCATCACCCTCACTCTCAATGTGGGGCGACAACTATTCAACTAATCAGTTGTCAACACAAACACCAAGGACTAGATATAACTCGTCCTTCCAAACAGAGGGGTTGGAGCAACTTGCTCAAACACAAACAGAGCCTTCAGGCTCGAACAATATGACATTAACTGGAGAGTCTGCTTCATCTCCTCAGGTATTACTCAGACCGCCTATTAGTAGACAATCAGATCCATACTCAGTTCTAGATGACGAGTATTCAATACGTTATCCTAGGAGTGAACAACGCTCTCAAGGCATGTACCCACCTGTAGGAACTTTGCAGATCAGCCCGAGTTCTCTCCTCAAGAAAATTCCCCTATGCCATCACGTATGGAAAATACTCTCAGAGATGCTTGGCAGGATAGTGATCGAGTTCATGCGGATATCACATACCTCCATGAAAGCCATGTTATACAACAAACGCCACCAAGGCACGATATCGTGGCTTCACCGAACGAAGTCATTTCAACTCTAATAGAAAAGGTTAGAGGATTAGAACTTTCCCAAGCAAGTCAAAATTCGAGAATCATACAAACAGGGAGTTCCAATCCTCCGCACCATCCTAGCCAAGTAGATCTCCTCACAGGAGTAGGCACGTTAGGTATGACTCCTCAATATTCACAACAAGTGCCAACTAGACCCACTATCGCTAGCACTGTTCCTCCTGGTCCAGTACAGAGCAATCCATTCCTGGATAGTACACCTTCATACTTAAACATGTACTCCAAATCACCACAAGGGGATATGTACTCATCCCCCGGCATGTTTACTCAAATGCAAGGATTGCCTTATGCCCCTGCCAATGCGTACGTTACGCCATATCAACAACCCGTTCCGCCACCGCCTCCTCAACAGGCACCATCAATGGTTGAGACGTATGCGATAGGGACTTATTCAGAATATTTAAAGGAGCCTTTAGATTTCGCCATAAGAAGCGTTATGCTTCCAAGGCCTCTTCCCGATTTGCCCAAATACAAAGGAGAAGGAGATCCGAATGCGCATATCAAAGCTTACGCTACAGCCATTCGTGAACTACTCCCATGGGATGGGGTTGTTGCTAAAATATTCCCCAAAACGCTGGAAGGCATCGCCCTCGATTGGTATTATAGAATACCCGAAGCTTCCATACATTCATTCAAACAACTCGTGTCTGAGTTCATCAAAGCCTTCGACATGAACAAACTATTAAGGACAGGAATCAGGGAGTTCTTGCACATCAAGCAAGAACATAACGAGTCTGTCACCCATTTCATCCAAAGGTGGCGCACAGTCCTTTATTCCTCGGCAAGCGCTCCAAACATGGATCAGATGGAGCTATGCGATTTATTCCTTCATTCTCTTAGCAGGGAAGTGAAGGAAGAAGTCCAGAAGTTCCCACTAAGGACTTATGACGAGGTACTTGAGAGCGCTCTGCGAATTGATCAAGCAGCGATAGATAGTGGCCGTAAGACGTATGGAGCAAACGGGAGGTTAATCACCTCTACTCAAAATACTACAACCACCACAAGCGTCAATCAAGGACCCAAAATCCTTAACAAAAATCGTGGGGTAACAACAGATGGGGTAACTGACCAGCCCAAGAGGGTAAATGTCGTTAATACTCCGTCACAAACAAACAACCAAAGAAACAACAATTTTACCCCGACGATCAATACGGTGGATTTTAATAATCCACAACAACAACAACGGCGAAATCCCATACAAGGACCAAGCCAAAACTCCTTTGGTTATCAAAACCAAAGTCAAAACCAGAAACAACAAAACTTTAGTCCTAATAGGCAACAGTTTGATCGGAATTTTAGGCCACAATATACACCAAACCAACAAAACGGGAATTACAACCCCAATTCTTATTGTGGTTTCCATAAAATTCGAGGGCATGACACTAGAACGTGTCGTGATTACAACAAATTCATGCAACGCTTGCCAAATGAACAAAAACAATTTTTATGGATATGTTCTTAGCAGATCCTACGTCACCAACGACAAGTACCTTCGCAGGGGCAGTTTCCCCTCAGAATGCCCCTCTCAAGATCTTTAATGATCCACTCCCAAATCATGATAGCGATAGGTTGAAACCAACTGGAACAAACAAAGGTGCAATAACGGGAAACAACGATCACGAGGCCTCAACCTCACTAAATCCGTTAGTCGCGCCACAACTAGGAAGTCAACCACGACCTAAAGTAGTTGGATTAGTAGAGTTAGACTCCGAATTACCCGTTGAAGCAATTACGAGAACACGAGAGTATTTCTCTCAACCAAGTCCAAGCCACTGCCAGAAATGATAACATCCAAAGAAACCGTAGCAAAAACCTATGGGTGCTTACGATCTAATTAATGATCTAACAAAAACCTTCTCGCATATTTCATTCCTTAATTTACTAAAGAATTCCCTGCTCACAGGGCTGCTCTTTTAGAGGCGTTAGGTTTGGGTCATTTAGTTAGTATCACTCCACCACCGGAAGCGCAAGTAAATCATATAGACTTTGATGTTTATCCACCGGGACAGGCGGATAGGGATGTTGAATTCATATTCGAAATAAGTAAAATGCCTACGAGATCTTTGAGATCGCACGCCGAGGCGATCCAGCCCTACACTTGCAAGTACAAGTTTATAATAACTATGTAAAACGGGCAATGGTTGATGACGGGGCTGCAGTTAACATAGTCCCTTTCTCTTTTCTCCAAAAATTGGGATATGGAGAAACAAACTGTTCTACTACACGAAATACCTTGAGAGGCTACGATAGCCTTAAAGCCACATCGATAGGAACTATAATACTACCGGTCACCTTAGGACCTAAAACAATCCTGACTGAGTTTTATATTATAGATCGGGAAACTAACTATAATATGATCCTCGGCCGACCATGGATACACCGCATGAAGGCAATCCCTTCCACGCTATTTCAAGAAGTAAGATTCCTGCATTTGGGAAAGGTATTTGTAGCCAAAGGTGATCCAAAGCCGTTTGACGTACACCTAGCTGATTTAAAGAAAAGACCAGGTATACACTCAGAATTCGAACTTCCAACAAACCAACTTAACAAACCCTCTGACCCAAAGCCAGAGGAAAAGTTGATACCTACGACGGATCTTGAAACTACCAACATAGCCAAAACAATTCCAACCCCTAAAGGTAAAACTAAAGAAATAGTATCATTAGGGACTACTGCGAAGATCGTTGAGTTGATAGAACAAGATTCACCAATGTTCTTACCATTCGATTCAGTAGGTATCGGATTTTCCCTAGGTGTTGGTTCCTTGCCAGCAGAAGATCTCTGTATGGTAGAAGTAGAGTGTGCAAACACAGCTGATACACCTACATCCATACTCCCGGCTAAGTATTGGACTCTCCATTTCGATGGAGCTAAATGCCGTTATGGAGCGGGGGCAGGTATAATTCTTACCTCGCCTGAAGAGAAGGTCCTCCCATTCTCTTTTAAATTAAACTTTGAATGCACAAACAACAGCGCTGAATACGAAGCCCTCCTCCTTGGCCTTACCTTAGCCAAAAGAATTGGTATCGATAATATCAGAGTTTTAGGAGACTCGCAATTAGTGGCAAACCAAGTTTCAGAGGTATATGAAACTAAAGCCGAACACTTGCAACTTTACAAAAACGCTGTATTAGATTTAAGCAAGGCGTTCAACTTCATATCCATTGAAGCAATCCCGCGAGAAAAAAATCTTCTCGCCGATTCAATAGCAACCTCAGCATCACGTTTTACTCCAAACAATGAGCTAGAAGATACTCATTTCACGGTATCCATTCGTAACGAACCATTAATAAAAACAATGATGGATCCTCTTTCAAACGGAAGTGAATCTACCGTCCTAGACCATGTTGGAAATGATGCGGCTACTTTGGATTACTTAAATGCCTTTGCAGCACTACATCTCTCCTATCACACGCTAGATTTATCTCTGATCCCGCATTCATCTTCCTACTTCGGAAATCCCGTAATGAATCTTCCCTCACAAAAAGAACCTAATATATACGTGGTGGAAAACGGGGATGATATAGATCTACCTCCGGCACCACCTGAGTTCGAAGAGGGTAATGCCTCTTTAATTGAAGAAACAATCGATGTCAATATCGGAACGGAAGATGAACCAAGAATTCTAAAGTTAGGTTCTTCGTTAACCCCAGAGGAAGTGGAAATACATACTCAGGTTCTCAAAGAACATCAAAAGGCATTTGCATTTAATTACAAAGAGATGACAGGAGTCGCACCCCACATTGCGGTACACAACCTCGTCACTAGATCAGATGCAAAGCCAATTAAACAAAAATCAAGACCCATGAAGCCCAAAGTAGCCCTCATGGTAAAAGAGGAGGTAATAAAACTCCTTCAGGTAGGATTCATCAAGCCAGTTGACTACTCCCAATGGGTATCCAACATCATTCCCGTTCTCAAGAAGAATGGAAAGATACGCATCTGCATAGATTTTCGAGATATCAACAAAGCTTGCCCTAAGGACGACTTCCCATTACCATCCATAGATGAAGATGCTTACAGAGAAGCACGTTTTCCCAACTAGAAAGCCTAGATGAAACTAGGTTAGATGCTGAACAACGACATAGAGTCTATGCCGACCGGATGTGCCGGCAGTACAACAAGAAGGTCTATGAACGTGACATATACGAAGGTGACCTAGTTCTAAGGTTAGACAGCCGGATCGACAAGAAGACCGGCGAAGGAAGGAAATTCCGGCCCAAATGGTTGGGCCCGTACCGAGTCACAAAGGACTACGGAAATGGTGCATACCTCTTATGCACGCTAGAAGGTGAGGAGTTTGGCGAAACAGTCAATTCTCTCCACCTCAAGCGTTTCTACGCGTAAGTAGCTAACGCTACCTATATAACTATCTACATTGCATTTTCATACAAATTAGGATCATTTTGTCCACTTGTTCTTACACAAATTGTGATCAGGGAATCTATTCTCAAAGCAACTTATTTCAAACTCGTGATGTTTCTGGCATAAAGTTCTTTAATCATACTTCTCCGTCTTCGATATCATCAATCAACTCAGAATCTTTTATCAAATAAAATCAGACATGACGAAGTCCTAATGGTAACCATACCAAGCTCTGCAAGTTTGTTCTCACTTTGGTTTCTTCTTAGGATAGGTGTCTTGCCTATGGTCTGTTCTAGAAGCTTCATGGTGTCACATCTATCCCATATACACATCTCTTTGGAAAAAAAAGAAGCATATCTCGACATTTTACTCAAATAGACAAGTCAAGAAGTGATTAAACGAGAAAATTTTATTTTTACACATTTCCTTGCCCCACCAACCTTCGGTGATAAGCTTGCGTCTCTTACTAGTGACGTAGGGTTGGGAAAGGATGGAAATGCCCTTACTCGCCTATGCCTTGCCCACGGTGATAAACCCATGTTTCTTACAGGTAGCATGGGGCAAAGTGTAGGGGGTCCTCTAAACAAAGTAAATGTTAAAAGGTCATAAACAATCAATTCAAACTTTGAGTCAATAACGAATGAATCAGATGTTCAAAAATTCCAAGAGAGTTAAAAATCCTAAAAACCCAGATTTTGTCTACTATGTGGCCATCTACGGGTCTAAGTCTGGATAAACCGCAAAGCAAGTTGCATCCAAAACTATGAAGTCATTCAGGTAGAATAAAGCTTGTAGTTTTCATTTGGTTCCACCAAAGCTTCGTCTGTCTTTCACCACTATCACTTCACCATATTCCATAACTTGCGCCCTTCTTGGCTCTTGGTGATGAGCCCTCGCATCCTACTAGTTGCGTGGAGTTAGGAGTGGGGCAAGTTAATCTATTCATCATACTGATTATTTTCATCACTTTGCCAAAACAAATCATGAGGTATCCAAATTGCTCACAGAAACTAAGATTTAAGATCACAATATATCTACAAAATCATGTATCAGCATCATGAAACACAAAAAGAAAGCAAACATTTGCATCATCTGTTTTCCATTGCATACATTCTAGAAAGCATATAATACATACATCATAGTATACACGAAGCAGTTGGAAATAAAGAAAGTAGAATACAAATGACAAGTTTTGATCCAAAACCGACGCATATATATAAATAATCAAAGTTTATATACAATGCCATCATGCACTAGGCATGGTCAAAATGCTCAAAGAGCCCGTAATACACAAAAGAATCTAAATACAAATACAGAAAGCCAAGTGGCCTCTCAACCCCTGCGCGATCCCGCTGAAGGTGCGCGCCTCGCCAGGACTCGGCTACGCCGGCGCTCGAATGGACGGAGGGCTCGAGGTCCCAGGGGCAGTCGTAGTCTCGCCATGAGAGCGGCTCCTCATAAGACGCTCGGCTGTCCTATAGCCTGCCAACTCTGTACGGAGAGTTGACACCATCTTGGCCACATGCCAAACGGGAGCGAAGACGTCAGTGTGCCTGCCGGCTGCTGAGGGCTCCCCGGCATCCACAGATAACTCCGCACGGGTCTTATCCATAGGGATCATCAGAGAATCGACGCAAACCCTACGGATTAGATCCCGCCACTCATCAACAGTCTCTGCAAAGCAAAGAAAGAAAAACGAATTAGGAACTAGGCAAGAGGTTAAAGTGTACACAATACAAATATAAGGAGAGTTAACATTCAAAACAAATCCTAAAACAAACAAGCATTGAAAGGAGGAGAGGATAACTTACTCGGATCACCAGGCCTCCAAGATGGGTCGCCAGGGCCAGACCCACTGCAGATGCCGCTGCCGACTGAGGAGCTGCTCCTGTAGTTGGGGCAACATGGTGCCCCGCAACGGACTCATCATCTCCACCATGGCCTCGGGAGAGTGGCTCCTCAGAAGCCACGGTCTCTCTCTCTGCACTCTCCTCCTCCTCTCTGCCGCGAGAATGTCTGAGTAGCATGCCACTCGGGATCGCTCTCGTCCATCTGCTCCTCGACCCTCCCTCTGTGTGCTCCTCGGGAATCGGAGTCAATATCTATGGGGTCGTCCACACGCTATGAGCGGGACTCGCAGCAATCTGAAGTAATGGTGCACTGAGGCACCAGCTCTCCCTCGGCCCGAACTATCCCCCACGGTTGTAATAGGAATGCCGGGGTAACCACTTGTCCAACCACGGCCTCTAGGCCCCCCTCTAGCCTCTCGGACTGATCTATAAACAGGTGCTACTGGAGGAAGCATAGCCGCGTATGGGAGGCCAAACTGCTGAGGAACCCTGCTGAAGGGATGTACCTCTACCCGTCCCACACGATCGATAAGCTGCCCTGTGATGGAGCAGGAGACCAATGTCGTGGTCTCCTCTCCCCATATACCGGCCATAAGCTGGTACGGTGTAGCCTCCATGTCTGCCGTGGTAAGGGTGGCTACTGGCTGGTGAGGTGCTCTGAGCACTGACATATCTGACCATCGGGCTGCCCTCACCGCCCCGGGATCTGCCACCTCCACGCCTCTGCCATACGGAATGAAGCGCTCATACACCCAACTCATGACTAGAGTGGGGTGGCTCAAGGACTGTCCCTGCAATCGGACCACCCTGTATAAGTCATGGTAGGTGGTCCCCAAAATGTCTGCGCCCCAGGCGTATTTCCGGCCATGTCCCTCTATCTGTGCAATGATGGGGCCCCAACAGTATAATAAGGTGTCCCCTCCCTTGTCCCCGATGAGTCTCGAGGCAAGGATCCCCATAATAGCCTGTCGAAAGATAGGGATGGGCAAAGAAGGAATGGATCTGACTCGCACTCCCTTCTTCGGCCCCGTAGAAATGGCTGCATCCCCCATATAACCAGCCCACTGAGCTATCTGTGCCCTGGAACCAGCTGTCTCCAGTTTAAGTCTCCTCCCGATGATCGGGACCCCCAGGATGTGGTAAACATCCTCCAAAGTGATGGTCCACTCACCACGGACCCCTGGCAGTCGGAAGGTGTTCCGATCTACATCCCAATATGAAAATAGGTCACAAAGAATGTGACTGGATGGAGCAACGTGGGGCACACGCGATATACGTAATATGCCGGCCCTCTGCAATGTGTCCTCCTCATCTGCTGAGAGGGCATCCAATACCCAGGCAGCCAGTCGCACTCTCTCTCCCGGCTCCATCTAATGTACTCCTCTTTTGCCTGCATACGCCCAAAAACACACAAGGAAGAGTAAGTTAGTATCTAAACAATATCAAGAGAAGCATAAAAACACGTACAAATGCTAAAAATACAAGTACAAGCTTTCAAAATAGGTTCTTTTGCATTCTGTTCAGAACCGCCACCCTGAGCAGGGGGGCGGTTTTGTAACCGCCGCCTTAAAGACGGCGGTCTCGTGACCGCCGCCTACATGACAGGGGCGGCGGTAATCCGCCTGCCTGGCGGCGGCAGGTTGCGGTCCGAAAACCACGCGCAGTTTTGGGCTTAAAAAGCCCAAAAAATGCAAAAAATGACTATTTTAATCAAAAATGGGGCCTACCCAGTAGGCGCCCCCCCTAGATGGACCCTTTAAACCAAACATTTTCGAAAATAACCCCCCCATTGCAAAGAATTTAACATTTCAAATCAGAAGGGGGAAAAACACAAAATTGAAGAAAACCAACCTGTGATCTCGCGGGGTGGCGTTCCGCACGTGGAGGCATGATCTCTATCTCACTGCGGACGTTTTGACTCTACTCGCGTGAGAAACCGTCACCGTGGGTCCCAGAGCTCGAAATCAACCAAATCGACTCGCGCAAATGAATAGGAAAATGGGCCCACTTTCATATATATAACGCCCCGATTCGTTTTAAATATCTTTTTCACAGGTTCGGAGCGCCGACGGAGGTAAGTTTCTATCCTCGCACAAATGGTACGTCCTCTTTCTCTATTATTTTAACGTTTATTTTCCAAATTATTGTATCTATCTGCATTTGAGTTCTCTTTTCATTTCGCAGGTAGCGGGAATTTTGGACGGCGTCATTTCAACACACGGGCGTGTAAGGTATAACTTCTAACTTCCCATTTCGGGACGGCCATACTCGGACCCACCGTTTTATGCCTCTTCATGGCTAAAACGCTTCTCCGAGGGGGCAATATGTACGTACCCAAAATTGTAAGGTACTGTACTGCGGAAAGGTGTAATAAGTGCCCCGATGATGATACAGGTCTCTTCGCAAGGTGTTCGGGATCCAGAAAAGCTTTACGGATATGCGTTAACATCCCGCATGCCCCGCTTAGCCACCGCGTGCTTTGTTTTCCCTATTTTTCCCTCTTTTCTTGGCTTTTGGTCTTGATGTGGCCGCCGCCTTGAAGGCGGCGGTCTCGTGACCGCCGCCCGGCGGTCTGAACAGGGCGGCGGTCTATGCGCGCGTTTTCGAGACGCTCTTTTGACGCGACCGCGTGAAATATCACGACTCAGCAGCTTTTCTTGCCAACTTGAGCATGCATTAATGTTTTTGGTCCCTGGAATAGTGTTTTTCTTTTGTTTAATGTTTAAGAGTTCAGTTTGGATTTGATTTTTGGATGTTTGGATTCCTATAAATGCATGGTTTGTGCACATGCAAATGGCCCTGAATTTGGCTCTGAATTGGCCCTGAATTTGGCTCTGAATTTGGCTCTGAATTTGCCTCTGAATTTTGCTCCAAAGTTTGCTTTTGAATTTCTTGTTACAGTAGTTTTAGTTTTCCTTTGCTTAGGATTCTTAGTTTTCTCATTGAGTGCTTTGGTTAGTATTGTGTTGCAGCTGGTAAGCCACATATCCAACTTGTGTAAGTGCAAACATTATTCGGGCCACCATTTTCACTCCAACTTTCATGTTTTCAGTGCTGTGTCCCTTTAGTTTGCTTAGGATTGGTAGTATAGTTTGTTGCAGGTTTGTTTTAGCTTTGTGTCACTGTTGGTAAGCCACAGATCCAACTTGTGCAAACAAGATTATTGTTTTGGAGTAGAATA